>WYDI02005608.1:0-103566 GCA_009867235.2 Psittacus erithacus
CAGGGCTGCTCTGAATCTCTCCTCTGCCCAACCTGGAGCTGTGCCTGGGATTGCTCCGACCCAGGTGTAGGACCTTGTACTTGGCATGGTTAAACTTCATAAGGTTGCCATCAGCTCACCTCACAAGAGTGTCAAGGTCCCTCTGGATAGCATTCTTTCCCTCCAGTGTATCAACCAAACCACACAGCTTGGTGTCATCGGCAGACTTGCTGAGGGCGCACTGAATCCCACTGTCCACGTCACCGACAAAGATGTTGAACAAGACCGGTCCCAACACTGATCCCTGCAGGACACCACTCGTTACTGGTCTCCAGCTGGACATTCACGCATTGACCACAACTCTTTGCATGTGGCTATCCAGCCAATTCTTTATCCACCAACTGGTCCACCTATCAAATTGATGTCTCTCAAATTCAAGACAAGGATGTCATGTGGGACAGTGTCGAACGCTTTGCACAAGTCCAGGTAGATGACATCAACTGCTCTACCATTTTCCATCAGTTCCGTAGCCCCATCGTAGAAGGCCACCAAATTGGTCAGGCAGGATTTCCCCTTAGTAAAGCCATGCTGGCTGTCACCAAGCACCTTGTTGTTTTTCATGTGCCTTAGCATGCCTTCATTGAGAATCTGCTCCAAGATTTTGCCAGGCACAGAGGTGAGTCTGGCTGGTCTGTGATTCCCCAGGACCATCCTTTTTCCCCTTCTAGAAAATGGGGGTTATATTTCCCTTTTTCCAATCACTGGGAACTTCACCTGACTGCCATGATTTTTCAAATATGATGGAGAAATATGATGGACATATGTATATCATAGCAGAATATGATAGTGCAAGTACCCTTGGATTTCAGCTAGAGCAAAAAAAACTATATCTGTTTTGAGTCCTATGCATGAATAAAAATTCCCATATTGGTGCTCTACTCTTATAAAACTGGAATTGGAAAGAACCTCTCACTGTCTCTGACTGCAAAGTAGATGTTTCCTGATATTATTCTTTCTGTGGTTGTAGTTCTGGAATCCAGGGTAGCAGAAACCCGGGAGACAGTCTGATAAAATAATGCTGTCTGTCCTCAGTGTATTTTCACAGAAGTTTTTCTCCTAGGCATTCAACTCTTAATTGTTTAAAGTTTTTTTCACAACTTTTTAAAAGTTTACTTGCGAATGGAAATATCTATAAATTCCAGGGAAATGTTGTAAAGTGGTTTTGCTAGTAACTGAACAAAGGACTGGTTTGTGTTAAACTATGCAGGTGAAATTAATGTTATTTGTTCCATTTTTGATAACTGAAAAAGAAAGAGCTAATATTGTTTGCAAAAATCTACTCTATATATTTATTTGTAAACAGTGCTAGAGGCTGTATGTCTCTTCTGTGTAAGACAGAGGTCCGTAATACAAATGATATACAGATACCATTCATCCATATGAAAACCATCAAGTATCTTGGAAGTCTTTATAGTGATTTAAGACATGCAGTGGATTAACCAAAAGTATCAATGATGTGCTCTCTGAAATTGAATTAAACCATAATTACGTTTTTGCAGATTCTTGTCTACAAAGCTTTTCCTGCACACATAAGCAGGAGCTCACTGACCCAAATGTGATGGTCAGCTCTCTGATCATGTAAAGTGGATATTGTGCTTTTGGAGAATTTTGCATGTATTAATCTGGTGGTGTGTCTAGAAGTGAGAACTCGTGCAAGTGGCTCTCAGATTCCACTTACTTTTTCCGATAGTAGGGAGCTGGCCATTACGTAAAAAATTAAATATATATTCTTCCCAAAATATAGTTGAATGCATTATTTTTGCATGTATGGCTATCAGAATATGACAGAACTCTTGTCCTCTTACCACCACCTAACTGGAGCATTCAAAATGCTGTTTTCTCTAGAATGCCACGGCAAGTCTTAAGTGTAAATGGGACTTGTCTCTTCACCCTCATCTTCATTACATGCATCTGACATAGGAAATTTTACATTAATTATTACTGTTGCATCACTACAACTTTTGTAAATGCAGAGCATGAGCTGTTGGCTTGTCTACTTGTGAGCTGAATTAATTATCCCTGAATTCTGCACATAGTCAGAAAACAAATAAAGAGGCCACAAACACAAGCAGAAATATATTTTGTCATTTTCTGAAACTTTTTTTTTTTTAACAACAAGTAGCAGAAGAAAAGATTGTGATAGTGTAAGAAGAGAAAACTGCAAGAAAAGAAAAAAGAAAACAAAAAGTGAACAAAGTGTAAAATATGACTCTAATGAAAAATTGCTTTCTTTAGATGTACATTTGCTTTGAAATCCATGCTGGGTCTTCTAGTACTTGCTGAGCTTAGCTTTGAGCCCTGAAGCTATGATTTAAAATAATATATATTTGCTCTTTCATCTCTGTGCTCTATTGTATGAATTTCCATGAAAACACCTGGAAGGATTCTTAAAGCTCATCATGAACTCTGACTCTAGAGATTTTCATCTTTAGTTCCTGCTGTGAACTGATACTATACACGCCACAATCTGTCTGTGGTTTATTTCTAATCTTCGGTATAAAATGTAACATATATCACAGAAACTTGTGCAAACACATTCACCTGGCCAGCAGCCTTCTACAAATTTGTTTCTTTCTGAGATTGCAATCTGAGCTCATTTTTACTTAGAAAACCAATATACAATGCTGATCTCAAAAACCTGGAATTCCTAAATCCAGAAAGTTTAGACATGCTAATCCATCTGAAGTTCGAGTACATAATTTCCAAAAGTATTTAAGTCTTTAAGGTGTCTCTTCTTTTTCTTCCTGCTTTTCCTTATTTTTCTAATGTTTAGCATGGGGACCTGTACTTTTGCTTTATCAGATACTCATATTTTTCCACTGCAAGGTCTTTACTGGCCAAAACCCCATAAAACCTGCAGAGACTGTTTTGTAAGTGAAGGAGTATTGATTTCACTCTGAATTAGATTAGTCACTAATCTCCTACTGTTAATCAATGGCAAAAATAAAACTATCCTTTAGAGAATTCTGTGGATTACATTATGATGATTTTGCCAAGGATCCTTAGTAAAATATGTCTGGCTATCATCCTTGGATGACATATAATGATATTAGCAGGTAAATGTTTGCAAATAGCCCCATAATTTTAGAAAGGTTCTTAAATGTCACTTGTTTTCCAGAAGTCTTGAGATACTGAAAAATTATGCAATATTTCAAGTTCATGAACTGAATCACTGTCCAAAGTGAGAAGAGACTTTTAAGGATTTAAGCAAGGAGAACTTTTCCCACAACTGTTATTAATTTTTGTCACATAACTTCCAATTTTCTCCAGATCTTTAGATTTTTTTTTTTTTTTTTAAGAATTTAGGAATTAAAAAGTAATACAAATTCAAGCTGAGTTTTAGGGTGGCATTATCAGGGAGAGAGACATTATCAGCCATATGAGTCAGCTACCAGTAAAGTAAATTCATGTCACTAATTTTGCAGAGTGACTTGTCTTTTGAACACAAAATGTGCCCCAGCTTTATGAAGTTTAGTCTCTTGACTGCAGCCTCTTGTAAGACGTTTTGAAGAAACATGAGTTGAAATGTGCAGGAAGAACCTGGAGGACTTCTGAACAATGTCATGCTCATCAGCGTTTCTCTGTGTTTGAAGATAAGGCTCCTTGGCATTTCCTTCCTTATCCTGCAGTAGGAGGAGTGTCATGAGCAGGTCGAGGGAGGTGACCCTTCATCTTTGTCTCAGTGTTGGTGAGGCCACTTCTGGAGTGTCTGGTCTAGTCCTGGCCTCCCCAGTGCAGGAAAGACATGGACATAGTGGAAAGAGACCAGTCACAAAGATGGTGAAGGAACTAGAGCATCTCTTGTATGAGGAGAGGCTGAGAGAGCTGGGGCTGATCAGTCTCGAGAAGACAGGCCTTGGGAAAAGCCTATAAATAAATGCCTGAGAGGAAGATGTAAAATGGACAGAGCAAGGCTCTTTTCAGTGGTGCTCAGTGACAGGACCAGAGGGAGTGGGCACAAATTAAAACAGGATGTTCTCTCTGAACATCAGGAAACACTTCTCCATTGTCAGTTTGGCTGAGAACTGGCACAGGCTGCCCAGGGAGATTGTGGAATTTCCATGCTTCGAAGCTGTCTAACATAATCTTGGGCAACTGGCTGTAGGTGGCCCTGCTTGAGCAGAGGGGTTGGACCAGATGGTCCCTTCCAACCTCAGCCATTCTGTGATTCCATAATCCACCTCCAAAATTTATTCTGGAAATGGCAGTGGGAGATTAGAAGGAAGGACTGTGGCAGAGAGTCAAGAAGGCATTCGGGCTCTGCACTGAAAGCTGGAGGCAGCAGTGGCCTTGCCTCCTGCTTTCCAGGCAGAAGGTGCTGCCTCTTGCTGCTGTAAATCCAGAACTGTCACCCATTTTATGCCCCATCCTAGTCTCATCTAAGCTATGCTGCTCCCCAAAGCTTCTCGGCATTCAAAAATATAAAAGGTCCATGAGTATAATTTTAAAATGTCATCAGTTTCTTCATAATTGGCTTCCAAAAGACACTAAAATTAGCTAACTTTCAGGAGACAGAGCCTCTCCTTCCCAGCTACAGCTGTTTCCATGGCTGAGTGGCAGGGGGAAAGCAGGAAAAGATCCTAAAGGCTTTCTCCATTCACAGATCTACCCAATATAAAGGCCTGGGCCCACTGTGGGCAGTCACTGCTGGCTCCATCCTTGACTCACAGGAGAAGCTGGCTGTTTCTATGTATGTGGGATTTCTCTCAGAGAGTAACAGCCAGAGCGCAGCTCTTAAATCTGATGCTGTAAGGAGATCTATATCTGCTCACACCAGTCAGTTGGAGGCAACAAAAGTGAGTATGTGCACCAGCACTGCAATGATTTGTGGAATGCCAGTATAATCTGAGCTGGTTTTTTGGTGACATTTTTTCTTTATACCTTCCCCAAACAGTCATATTTAACAGGGTAAATATGGCAAATTTTATATTGAATTTCTTTTATGGGACTTTAAAATTATGTGGTACATCAGTCCCTACAAAATGCTGTGTGAATTGGTCACTTAGGGCCTTTTTCAGAATTTTTGCTTCAATCCTGGCAAAACCTCAGCTTACCTTTTATATAACCTCATGTACCTTAATCAAAACAGAGCAATCTCCAGAGTCTGAAAAGTGGAATTTGCTAACCAATTTAGTGGTACGAGTCCCATTAAGCCACTTGTCGCCACTCCCATAGCCACAAATCCTCAGGTCTGCTTGTACAGCTGGCGAGTCTACAGTGAAGGTATTGCAAAGAATATCATGGTATTAATTTGCACAATAATTAAATGCAAACTGAAGAAGAGAAACCTGCCTGTATTCAGTAATAGTGAGTAATCAGATCAACTGGGAGGGGTAGCAATTTCCTATCTTCCTACCACATATTCTTTGTTAGCAATGCAGCTTCCCTGTAACTAAGTTTATGAAATGCAGAGTTTTGTCAAACAAGTAAATATTTTTTGCTGTCTTTATCTTAACACTGCCCCCCTTTCCTCAGCCCCTTCAAATGATTTGCAGGGAAGTGCATTGGAAACCAAATAATCTCAGCTCCTTTTGCTGCGCTTTCTGCCATCCAGAGGCAGAGTGCCTGGAAAACGTAAAAAGCAAAAACCCTCTTGTCATCGTGCAGTGGGAACAACTTAGTGTATTTAGATATATAGGAAGAAATAGTGGGTTAAATAGCACAGTAAATGCTCATTTTTAAGAACACTTGAGTCAAGGAATGATACAATCTCTGCACACAGATTTTAATGTTGGGGATCTTTAAGCCCTGCCTATTTCTGCAAATGACTGTAGCAAGCTACTTAATTCTTGGAACAGCAAGTTACTATTTGGTGTCATGAAGCCTGGACAGCTGCAGAGAATTACTTAGCCTGGAAGTGAGATATTTCTTTGGGGACTGTATTAGAACTGTGATTTTTGCAGTTGCAGTCATGGAAGCCTCCTGGTGCTGTCCTGAGAAGGCATCTTGAGTCTCACCTCCTGCAGAGCATTGCTTGCTAAGGGTAAAAACCATTTATTAGGTTTTCTAGCTGCTGCTGGCTTGAATGCCACAGCTATCTATGATGTGGCATGTTTTCCAGATTGTCAGATTTATCTTTCTCTTTTTTTTTTTTTTTTTTTTTTTTTGATAATTATTTGAAACATGGAGTTACCCACTGGAGAAATAATGAATTTCTCTCAAAATCCTCAGATCTGTTTATCGTTTGGGAAAACATGCTTTAACTGAAACACAGGGAATGCTTTAATCAGACATACCAGTTACAGGCCTCAAAGACTGGACGAAATCTGCTGGTGAGAGGGCAGACTAGATGACCCACTGGTTCCTCTTGGCTTCCCATTATGTTAATTTGCTAATCACATCTATGGGATTAAAAGTGTCTTCAGAGAGTTAGGATTGCCAGACTATTTGTCACGTTAGCTCAGTTAATGTCCTGGATGAGCAAAAAAAGAAATCCAGCTCACTTGGTGTCCTTCAAGCACAGGAATTGCCTGATGCTTTTTGGATTAGTTCAGCCCGTGTAGTGATTAAAAGAACTTACGTGGAACTTAAAGTCGTTTTTCCTTCAGTCTAGCAACCAGCAATCACACTAGTGGGCCTAATTCTCTGCTCTGTTATGCTGAAACCCTGCTGGTTTCAAGTGAGTCATGCTGGTGTCGAAATAATTTAAAGGACCAGTGAGTGAAACATAGCAGCTGAAACTTATAGACTGTTTAAAAAACTTACCAAATCTGGAAAGTTGATTGGCAGTTGTGGGTTTTTTCTTTCTTTCTGTTTTTTTTTTTTTAATTAAATTATTTTGATTTATTTAATTATTTTTTATTTTAGTCCAAGACATGGAGGCTCATATTTTGGGAGTTGCCATAAAAGTTATTGCAACTAAGGTCTGGATGGTTTTTTTTTTCTTGGGCATCTGTTTATCTTCCCTTCAGTTCATGATTGTTCCTTCCTCTCAGAGTATTCTTTGGTGCTTTGTTCAACACAAGGAGGCTCCTGCCATTTCCTTTAGGCCATGTGAACTTGTCTGGACACTGAAAGTGAGCAAAGAGAGTACTTTTTCTACTTTTATTCTGCTTTCTGATTTGAATGTTTTTCCACATATTGTTTTCTATCATCTCACACCCTAACAAGATATTATCATAGATGATAGCACAATCTGTTATGAAATACTTAGGGCTTGCCAGCGATTTTTATTTGACACTTTAATAATGATCTTTAGAAGAGAAGTGGGAATTGCAAAGAACAAAGAATCTCCAGATGTCCTAAAAATGTATGACGCAGGATTTGAGAATATTTCTCTACTTGAAAGATTTCTAATTTTCATTTGAAACAGCACAGTCCCATGTTACCCTTGCCTGAATTAGAATGAATACCATTTCATTTACAGATTGTCTCTTAGATTAACTCTGTACCCTTGATGTGTCTGGTTTACTACTAAAAGTGCACTTCTTGCTGCTTCTCCTATTTATTGTGGTTCTGCAAACCTACTTTAATAAAAATACTATGTCCGAACATAATTCTTCTTCCAGCTCACCTTCTTCTCAGACAGTGAAAAAAAATGTCAAGAAACTAACTATGAGGTTTTGGCATATGTCTTCTGAATCTAGTTCTCAGCTTCAGTATTTTGTGCTATTTGAATTGTGCTGTACAGGCGCATGCTTTAAGCTAATTGCTCCCATGCAAGACTTGTAGGAAATAGAAAAGCAAAGTTCCTGTGGTGAGTTTTTTTGATTTTTCTGGGGGTTGAACTGAGCCTGAAATAGGGAAATTCCTCCTCTACTCCTGTTTTCATCTTTAGTTTCATGTCTTTTTTGTTCTTTTGTTTAATCACATAAATTGGTATATGTGAATGCAGAGGGTTTCTCACCATGCGTTCAACTCAGGTATCATACAAGTCTAACTGGTAGAAAAACTATGCTTGACCAGACGCTGTAGGGAACATAGGGATACAATAATCATATTATTTCAATGAACTGAGTTATAATTCCAATGTTTTGTTAAAACACATTTGTGTAATCATGTTTACTTACATGTCACCAATCCTACCTTTGGAGGGGTGATGGCTGTTCTGAATGATCTTGTCAGTGGAGTTCCTCAGCTGGACACGTATAACAATAGATAAAAATGAAGAGGTAACAGCTTAAAGCTTCCCCCTCTTCACTCTTAACAGCATTTCAAGGGAGGTTCATCTTAATTTCCTTTCCTGAACCTCTGCAACTTCTTTTGTTCACTTACATTTAGACTGTAAAGCTGTTACAATTCGATCACATCTTTATTTGTTTTAATGTGAATTACATTCCTTCATTTGCATGGGAGAAAACAGTCCTATAGCTCATCAAGTTGGGCTTCTTAACAGTGGGGAGGATTTCTAATGTCTTTCTTACATAATTTTTTAAAGATGTATATATACTTGAACCTTCTAATGCTGTTTCTGATAGCTTATTCTGTTTCTGAACTGTGCTCTGGAGGAACATGCTTTGTAAATAGTTTCTTTCAAATTTTCATCTTAATTACAGAGCTATTAGGCTGTGATTTGACAATGAACTGCATGGAAGCACAAAGCTTTGCTTACTGCAATCACAGATTATGGTAATCACAACAGTTTAAATTTCTTTTGTTCTAAGTAATGGCAATATAGTTTTCTAGTTACCTCATAACCTCATGGTCATTCATCTTAACTATTGTTTTCAAGTATTTTAAATAGCAACAATGCAGTCAAGAACCCAAGCTCAATGCTATATACTACTGTGTTATTAGGAGGAGTAATTTGTAAATTGCTTTCTGAAAGCTACTCATCCCCAATGCTTTTTCCAATGCTTCCTCCAACATTGAGCTCAATTCTGGTGAGCTGGATGGATAACCGCTGGCATAGGCAAACAGCTTAGGTACAAACTGTCAAGAGCTCAATCCTGTCGCCTAGAACTAGACTCCATGCCTTTGTGAAAAAGGGGAAAAAAGGGAAATTTCAGAACAGAGCAATTTATTCAGTTAAAATGAATAAAGCATGACCACTTCCTTGGAAAACTGCTCTTGTTCTTGACAAATTCAGGAGATAATCTGCTATTTGCTGGAAAAAAACTCAAAGACAATATAACCTATGCTTAGAAGAGAAAAAAGTTGGGTTTTTTAACTTACAGGAGCTTTCGAAAAAGAATTTGTTTGTTTTGCATCTAAATCTGTTTTGCAACTAAATCCAAGTAGTTTGTCTTGTTAGCATTGTATATATTGCATTTCTAGAAATATATTTCAGCCTGAAGGATGCGAGTGTGCTTGTGAATACACGCATTCATTGCTGTAATGAGTTGTCTTCTCAGAATAAAGTGGGAGGTAAGTCAAAGCGATAACTCTAGAATTATTACAGACAAGAAAATAACAGTGTTTTTTCCCTTTCATTTTAGAAACGCAATTTCACTGTTAAATTTGTTAAAACCACTTTGGTGTGCTCTCCTTTATGGCACCAATATGCACATATATTCTTGATAGGAATGAATTTATTCATGTTTCTGTGCTGATTAGAATGAAGGTCTCAGTGGGAGAGAGAAACTGCCGTTATGAAAGGCAGCCACAAGCCTTCTAGAAGCTACACTCTTGCTTAACTAGTAATTAGTGGGTAATTTAATGAGTTAGTGAGTGAGGATGGTAAGGTGTGGGTGGTGTAATGATGTATTCTGGGCTTGTAACCCATTCTTCTGTCTGTTCTTTCGCTTTTTGGGCGGAATGCAGCTCTATTGAAGCTAATTCTCTATGGGTGTTCAATATCCAGATGGAGCACATGACTGAGAAATGCTATGTATTTTTAAAGTAGGAACAGCTGTAAAGGGGCAACAGGAAAAACACTACAAGAGTATTAAGATCCTCGGGGCTTGAGGGGTTCAGGCCCTGGAGATCTTGAAATGTGAATGGTAGTGCAAGGAGGATGAAGAAACCCTAGGAAAGATAGGGAAGTATGTGGCTCTTTAGGCTGTAACATATTTCAGAGGTAATATAGATACAGAAGAGTATTTGTGAACATCTAACTATTTTTGAAGAAGGCTTCATGCTGCAAGAGGAAGATGGCCAGGGTTCTTCTTGAATTCCACCAGTCTAGGAGAGAAGAGATATGGACAGCCTCCCTGCTTCAGGAAGAAGGTTAAAGATACCAAAGGAGCGGGCTAAACCAAGTCGTCTTGTCTCAGGTGTGGAGCCTCCAATATTTTGTGTGTCTTAATCAGACTGTGCCCATCATGCTGGGAAAATATTGCACTGTGGTATATCATGGTTTCTGTGCTGTGGGACTTCAGTATCCTAAACCTGCAATTTAGAGAACTAAGTTAGTAACATCCTCAAGAGAACAAAACTAATAACATCCTCAGCTGAGATGAACCTGTGTGTTTACCTTGATCATTGCAAAAAGGGTGTTCTGTCCTTCTGTCCATTCATATAGGAAATGCTATAAGTCTTGTAAAATTCCAAATATAAAATACAAATCATTCCAGAAAAAAAAACCAAACCAAGACTGTGACTCCAGCTAAGGGAGTGAAAACTGCTGAAAACATGTTTTTACCTCTTCAGATGCATTTAGAAGCAATTAAAATGATCAATAGGTTCCAAGAAACCTTTCGTATGGTTTTCAGATATTCCTTCCCCCTCAGCCTTTATTATAAATTACTGTTGCTGTGTGAACATAGTCTTTATTCCTTTGAATGTGTATATAGAACTTTGATGCCCTACTCACAGCCTTCAGGATATTACAGATATTGTCATGGAAATGGTTTATCATTTTTCAAAAAGAAATTCTGCCTCCAGGGTGCTTAGTATAACCTTATTAATCATTTCATGGGTAGAAGGCTTTGTTGAAATATTGGTGCTGCTTGAAGCAGATATTATAATAGGAACTAACACTATCTGGCTTGAGGCAAGCAAGGCAGAAATATCCTCTGTAATTCTTGGTTAATAACTTCCATCATGCGCTATTCTGCACATGGGAGGTGGGTGGAACTAGGTGATCTTAAGGTCCTTTCCAACCCTAACTATTCTATGGTTCTAAGGTCCTTTCCTTTGGGATGAGAAAGGGAACAATTTCAGAGTGGTACAGTGTGCCAGCAGTGTTTCAGCTATGCTCCTGCTAAGCCTGTTCCTGATGGATACCAATGCCCAGAAGCCTTAGTTACTAGCAGAGGTGGGCCTGAACCAAAATTCTCAGCACAAAGTTCCTCAGTTTCAAGGAAGCTTTTCTGTACCAGGCTTTTGAAGTTCAGGCCTTTGTATAATTGTTAAATGTACTCATTAGCAACATGCAATATTCCAGTTAGGAACAGATGAATTAATTAGGACTAATTTAGCAATTAACTAAAATGTTTGGCCACATTAATGATTGTCCATCTTTGCCTTTCACTAATAATTGGTATGCTTTTCCTTGGGGTAATGAGTGTTTAAGTGATTTGAGAGTTTGACAGGATGTCCTGCATGATACCCCCATTCATAGTGGGTATTTAAAAATTAAGAGAAGGAAAATATGTGTGTAGATGTGCCTGGCACAAATAAAACTTTTATTTAGGCCTTAAGAAATCCCAGAAAGTGCTCCCTGCATCAGGGTTGCCCATATATTCTGGGGTCTTCTGAGGAAAAGAGGGCTTTGTTCCTTATGCAGCCTGGAGCAGCGAAACACATTTGAAGTCTGCAAACCAGTCAGTGTGTCAGGGCAGCATAACACTGAGATTGCTTTTACCAGACTTTAGGCCTTTTTTTAAAAAGGTGTTTTGCTTTGAAGTTACTCATGTTGTATGAGATTTGTGTCCCACAGCAGTTATTGGAGCTCCACAACTTCAAGAATGACAACACAGGAATTCCATTTATATAAAAAGTGGGGACAGAAAAAAAATGCATGTTCTTTTGCATTCAGTTTACATAAAATAACTTCTTTTATGTAAATAGATGTATGAGGTAAATGAGGATGTAGGCACTTTAGTTTTGTGAGGACAGGGACTGAGTTAATTTCTTTCAGTGTATTCAGTGTCAAAAAGAAAATTATAGGGAAAAACAAAAAGAAAATTTGATTTTTTTGTTCTCAGTGAAAACTTCAAAGATTAAAAGCAAAACTCCAAAGCTTTTCATGAATGTTCAGGATTTAGAAGCAGGCCATTTATCACAGAAGAAGAAATCATGTTTTTGAATGAAACATTGCATCTGGCTTAAAATCATAATGAATGATGGGGACAAGCCACTTGATTCATTAGGTACATAGTTCACATAAAAACCTGTCCTGTTCCAGTGTTGCTGACATGAGTGAAAACATTGCCTTTCATGTCAGCAGACCAGGACTGAACTGTAAACCACAGAAATATTATTTAGGAGATGCTAAATCTTCAAAATACCGAGCAGTTTTGTTGTTATACCCTTGTTCCCCACTAGCTCATAAGGTTAGCCTCCACATTATGAAAAACTGACTGTTATGTTGCTCCTTCATTTAGGAAGCATTGAAATTATCCTTTGTTGCTTATCAGTGTATTTTTTTTCCTGAAATACTTTTGTGCTTTCTCTTACGACCCTTCAAGGACTGGGGGATTTCTGCATAAAACAGGATTACAGACTAGAAGCGATTGACCTCCTGAGCTGTTGAATTTAGAGCTCATGAGAGGAAAATTGACATATGGGACAAAGAAAGGACTTGGAAGACATCCTATTGCTCTTATTCTGTAGATCAGGACTGATTAATTACGTCTGCTGTTACAGCAGTATGTTTTGCAACAATCCTCATAAATTTATCCAGCTTCCTCCTAGCAGTAGTCTGGGTTTGGTCCTGCCAATGTGGTTGCAGAATCTGCCTGTTCTGCTGGCTGGGCACCCTCTGCTGACCTCCAGCCCGCAGCTTGTGTAGTTCATCTTTGCACGTTTGTTCATGTGTCCATGTCCAGTTGAATAGCTATCCTCTCCTTATGTCTGTCCTCATAACAATGTGCATTTCAGGCAGCATGTGTATTCATTCTCAACTTTTTCTCTGCTTACCTAAACAAGCTAAAGTAATTTAGTTCTTTTCTTGTAAATAGAACTGTAGTCAGTACTCTAGATAAAGCTTTACCACTGCTGCGCACAACAGCCTTAATACTTCCATATCTTATCTAAATGTATCTGTTTAGAATAAATGTATCTGTTTAGACCATGTTAGCATTTTTATGAGCACGTTGCTTTAGTGATGTTCTCCTTAAAAGGGAACTGCTGCCTGAGATGATGGTGTTTTCACAGAGTATAGGCTTCATCCACTGCCTTTAAATAATTTTTCATGGTACTGTCATCTCACAATTAGTCTGTTACATGTTTTGACATTACTTAATAAACCTTGTCATACTCTGACATAATCGCTTATTTGCTCTTTAATTTAGGGACCATTTTTTTGTTGGGGCTTTTCAATACTACTGTAGCACTAGACAAAGCCCCGAATAATTCAGAGAGTAAACATGGAACAGAATAACCCAGCTCTTTGCTGCTGTTGTTTTTTCAACAGTGTCAGAAGCAGAGGACCAGACCTTGCTAGAATTCAGAAAGCAAAGAAAAGAACTTCACAGTTTATACATCCTGAGACTGAAACACTGCCTGAACTTGCTTGAAAACAAAAATACTGCTCAGAGAGGGTGAGAAGTCAATTTTCAGAATAGGGAAAAAAAGTGAGAGACCACAGCTAAGTAAATACATGGAAAAAAAGACTAGACACTAAAGGAATGGATGTAAGAATGCAAAGGTACCTCAAAGGAAACCATAATCAACAAATACAGAGAGAGACATTGCTGGAAAAACTTTGCAGTTCCACGAAATCTTAACAAGCCAAGCCACAAGTCTATAGTTGCAGCAGCTGTTAACTTCGCAGTCATGGAAGACGTGGCTCCTGAAGATACGCCAACAAAGTACAAAAGTCAAGTGTGGATCTACTGTAAAAATATAGGCTGCTTGGCTTTGTTCTTTTTTAAGAAAGAGCAATCCTTTGCTCACTGTGAAATTGTACCTGGGGAGAAATTGCTTATCTATTTAGACTCTGATATACTGAACATCCTGGCAGTAAACTGTGCTTTTAACTCCTGCTGCATAGTGCTATTTTATTAATGATGTGAACCACGATGACACTTTAGAATTTATTACTTCAGCTAATTTAGCGTGCATAATGATTCAAAAAAGCTTTAATTCAAACAGGCTACAGGCCAGCAAAGAACCATTGCTACCTGCTGTGTGCTTATTCATGACGCTGTTTCAAGCAAGGTCCTACTTGCTTGTCTTATATTACCAGTTGGGGACACATAGGATTTTAATCAGTTCTTCACATTTTTTTTTTTTTTTTTTTTGGAAACTACTTTCCTGCTTCTCCTGGCTTCCAGTGGATGGAAGCCACTTAGCATATGTCTGTAGCAGCAACTAAGATGAACTAAGGTCATAATCTACCCTACCATTTCCATCCCAGCATGAAGCCCACTCTTGCACTGCAGCCTTTAATCCTATAAAGGTACGCTAGTAACAATATCACCATGACCTGTTCCTGACCTCTGATCCTTCTGCGCTCTCTATCTACTGCCTATTTTCCAGAAAAGAGTTAGGAAGATGAAGGCTGGTTCCTAAAAAAGCTTATCAAGCCAATACAAACAGCCTCTGGAAGGCTGATGGAGGCTTCATGATAAGATACACAGAAAGTGGTTCTGCAGAAAGTGGTTCTGCTAAGTTGATGGTGACCGGTCAGGGTCGAGCCTCAGTGTCTTCTGTGGAAGCTTACCTTGAATTGCTTAGTTCAAAGTCTGTGCTTTGCAGTAGTTCTTGGAAGGTATTTCAGCTTTTTGGATTAAACCCAGCATGCACAGTAATACTGAAGAATATAGAGTCAGTCTGTATCGTTTCATTTCTATGCTAAGACAAAATACAAATCATCAGTTTTCAGGAGACAATGGAGGGGGTATTAACCTTAAAGTGGTCACTGTAATTTGAAAAGCAGAGTCTGAAAATTGTGAAAAGAAATGCTGCAGTACAAATGGTTTCAAGTATATCAAAGTCAGGTCTGCTGTAAAACAAAAGCAACATGCACAGGCTCTTTCATCGTCTAGTTGCTTAAAAAGGCCATGCTCTGTGACTGAAAATCAGTAACATATTGAAGCTCTTGAAGCTGTTGATATGAAGGAAACTAATTACCTCTGAAACCAACACCAAACTATTTTCAGTTAATGTTATCTCCTACTCCACTTCAAAGGCTGAACCCCGGGCTGACTCAGAATGTATAGCAAGACCATTTTTGTAAAATCTCTCATTTCTGTTGGAGGAAACACAGTGGACTTAAGATACATGTACTGTCTGTCTGAAGTACTTGCCAGCAGATACTGCTGTTTGAGAATAGTATAGACGTACATAGTCAGTTGTCTGACTGAAACCCTTTTTTGTGTAAGAGACATTGCTTTGAGAGTTACCATCGTCCCATGCCTTGGTACTCTTTGAGAAAGCAGTGCAATTACAGGGCAGGCCTCCTTAGAGCAGCTGGCGACATTACTGTCACCACTGCAGACGTGTGTGGTTTTGCACTAAGCTTGCAGAAGAGTCTGTCTTGTTCCTGCAGTCCCCACCAGTGGTAACTCCAGAGGGTGGGGGGTCATAAAGCAATCCAGTGGCAGCAGCGTCTCCAAGTGCTTTGGTCATCTGCAAAGCAAATATGAGCTTTTGCATCCAGGGACAAGTGTTGTAGAGGTTTGGAGGATATGTACGGGGAAAGTGGAATTACAGCAGGTAAAGCAATTTGCTTAAGTCTACTTCAGATCTCTAACCAGTCTCTGTATTTCTGAGCTCCTGAAATTTTGAGTCAATCATTCTGGTTTTGATCAGGGTCAGCTTAACTTGTTTCTTTATAGAGCGCATATGGACCTGTCACTGGGCTATTTAACTGACACATTTACAGTAATCATTCATCTGGCATGCAGCCATTAGCATATAAAACACTAGGTCTGCAAAGTTAACTTTAATAACGATATATTAAAAATGTTCAGCAGACTTCCTCGCCTTTTTCCAGAAAAACAGTCTGTGGGGTATCACTTTTGCTCATAATTGGGCACAACAAACAAACAAACAGCAGCCATCAAAAGACACTCTGTAACCTGCTGGAGGAGAATGTTTCTCTCTTTATTGATGAGGCAGCTATTTAGCTCTATTTTTTTCAAGACTGGTAAATTGGATTGGCCAAGCTTCACACCCACATTCATTTCATTTCTCTATATGCAACGTATGACTGGTCATAACTAAAACACAATCACATTCCTTGTTGCATGGCTTCTGCTGGTACAAGACTTTTGCAATTTTACATAGGTTTAACATAAAGATATAGGGCTTGCCTTCCAGATGCATTGCCTGAATACTTTTGTAGTATTTAGCAGCCTCTGGAAGTGCAGTGCTCCAATCTTCCTGCGATATTTAGCTGCTGCTGGAGAGGTCTCCTCCCATCATTGTTTGCCATACAAGCTTCCTGTGTTTCAGCAAAACTGTCATTATTTAGCACAGGAAAGAGGTGCTCAATGTTTTCATTTCTTTCTTACACACTCAAGTAATCACAAGCTGCATGTGTAGCAAGGAGACTAGAAAGTATAGTATGTGTAATTGAATAGCATATTGAATGCAACTGAATTGTACTCATCTCAGGTAAACTGTTTTGATTTTTAAACTTTCCAGTAGTAGCAATTTGTGCTTGAGGTTCAATAATGTAGGTAATTTTAAAAAAGCTTTTACAAGCACTTGTTTTGGAAAGGCTGTATGTGCAGAAATTGCTAAATAAATTTCTGTGGCCTTAATCAACCTGACATATAATGTAATGGTGAAAAATAGCATGAGAAAATTTTCATACAGAAATGTGCTATCAGGTAGATTTTCTTCAAGTAAAACAAAACTCTTCTGTAACAGCAGAGAAATGTCAAAACTTTCTTTACAAGTGTGGTGAGCAAACTCAGTTCAAAGTGCAATCTCGTGCTCATTTCTTAATACTCAAATGTTTGCATAATTGGAGAAAGATTAAGGACAAAAGCAAAACTTACTACCAAGTGCTTTTAGTTTTGAATCCTTGTTCAGAAAAGAAAAAAGCAGTTATATCACTTTTGCAGCACTACTTGGCAACCACTTAATTAATGCATGATTGAAGATCTACTACAAGGGGCAATCATTCAAATACAGTAAGCAGATATTTTTGTATGAGCTGTTCCTGCATTTCTTCCATGCTTTGATGAACAGTGGAATTGTCGACATTTAAAATGTCCTTATTCCCATCAAATTTAGTGTAAGTAGAAATAAATAAAACATTTGTACCCTTGGACTTTTTATTTCATGTTCTCTACAAATTCAGACAGACAGTAGGCTACATTTTTGAGGTTTTCTTTGTAAACATAGCAGCTATAGACTGACTTGTTGAAAATCAGCACCTTCTCTCCACAAAGTAAAACAAAATGCTGTTATTGGAAACTCTGGAGAACATTTAAGATGTCTGAGAGTTAAATTTTCACATAATCAGAAATTGTACTGACAAAAGATTGTTTATTTGTGATAGTAGTTGTTTGTAATGTCTGTATGCTTTTATATTATAATGGTATCCGTAAAATCATACTGCAGAAGGATCTGGAGTACTGAAGTCCCATCATGTAACATTGAAATATGTAGGTAATATGGCATATGAAAAAAAATCTGACTAAATGAAGGCTGACAGATCTATTTTGCAATTAAGTGGGGTGGGAACAAAATAGGGCAAGATGGTAGGATGCTACTCAAAAGAGAGACTATTGATTTACAATAATTAACCCCTGACAAAATTAGAATTTGCCAAGCAAAAAGTTTACCCAACTAAAATATATGTCAACGGAGAATATTATTCTTCTGGCAGTATGAGATTTGAAATTTCATGTGTATCTGTGAAAGCTCGGTAGATGCAGGTGTATTCTCTTGACCATTTAATAGTGGGTCAGTGAAGCTGAAAACAGACCTGATTATGTTTGTGTCACCCTGGTCTCAAAGCTCTGTTCAGCTTCAGGAGGAGTGCAGGTAAGTGAAGTGACATAACTGCTGCTCACATAAAAGCTAGCGGGCAAAACATTGAGTCTGTGAGCACAGATGGCTTGCACAGTGTTTTGCCACTTGTATTATCAATTTAAGGGAGAAACTGTTGAAGGCACATATAGCATTTTGCAAGGTGATGCAGAAAAATTTATTTAGAAGGAAACATGAAGATCACTTGGGGAAAAAAAAAATCTGAGAAGGTCCAGAAATATTTCCTCCTGAGTTCAGTGAACAGTAACATTTAGAAAGCAATTGAGCCTGGTCAGAGATACTGAAAATACAGGCCAAGTTGAGCAAAAATGCTCATACTAACCTATAAGCTCCCCCTCATCCCCCCGCCTTGTTCTCTTACAGCAAGTGTGTATTAGTATTAGCTGGAAAAACGTGTATAGTAGATCTAAACTGTTTTGTTCCATTAGTTTAAGCTAATCTTGCCATGTTGGACTGTACATATCGAATGATTTTTGAAAAATGTATACTTGAGTATGCTTGAGATGGCAGACACTGAAAATAAGATGTAGATTCATGGGCATGTTTGCTGTCAAGTGACTAAAACAGCTAATCCTAGGAAAAACAACCAAAACCAAACACAAAATAAAACATCAGTTTAACATCCAAGCTATTACTATCAGACCATTAGCTCATATTACAAAATTTCAAAACAGCAACACTGAGATGTGGTCAATCACCTATTATTGACAGTCAGTTTGACTGAAACTACCAAACACTGGACAACTTAAAAAGCCCAGAACTGGGCTAGCAGCACTACCCTAATATGGCTGTGTAATTTCTGAAACCGATTGGTTAGTATGTACGCATATCTCTGCATGGCATGGTCTTTGGCCAGAAAAGTAACCTTTTGTCAGAAATTACAGTTATTCTGGTTTGAACAATGAGGAGCAAGAAAGGGAAATAGTTCATTTAATAAATGCCTTTGTTTTCCAAACAAGACATTTTTCCTACAGCTTCCCATTCTGCCTGCCAAGAGGCGTCTTTCAGAGAGAGGGAGAAGAAAAGTATAGAAAAGACACAAAGCATGCGAACACAGCAGGCCCCTGTAGCATTTTGTGCTGCACTAAAAGTGCAAAGAAAACAAAGTGATGAAGAAACAGGGTTTGACTATCCAGCTTTTCATTCCGGAATTTAAAACAATAACCTGGGGCAAAAGTTTAGCAAAGAAGGCCAGCTGGAGAGTTGAAGGGAGCAGGAGAGCTGGTGGTTTCAGAGACATTTCACTTTCCCCAAGCCAGCTAAACAAATTACTGTGTGGCTCTGACTGAGCAGCAGATTACAGAGACTTGAGCTGGGTCTCTGAGTGCAACTGAAGCAGTGCTTGCTTTCCTGAGCCAACAGAACACTCATTAGCTTGTTCACATTTGTGAGCACGGAGCTGAGCTGGCATGATTGCTGCGGGAGGGGAAGAAAGAGTGCAGCAGACAAGGGGGAGAGAAAGTATGGTCTTCTGCCACTTGAATGATGGTGGGAAGGGCAGAAGGTGCTGAGTAAGCATTATTGGCTCAGTCTCCTGCTCCATAAAGGTGACACATGTTCCAGCCAAGCTGGAATTTGGCTAAAGCATCCTTCCTTGCAGATAATACTCATGTGAAAATTGAAGTTGAAAATGTCTATTATACTTTGCTCTTCTTTTATTTATGTTTTTTTTATTTTTTTTTTTATTGTGCCAAGTGCTGACAGATTAAAGAAGCAATTTTTTCTGACGCTGAATAGGAATCCATGTGGCTGAGTACACTGGGGAGAGTATGCTTATTCTTAGAAATTATTATCCTAATAATTATTGCTAAGCACTTTAAAACAATGTATGATGTGCTAAATACAGGCAGTGAGCTCAGTGGTGCCCAGAAAGTGAAGAATACAGAATTTACCCTAAGCATTATTATTGCAAGACACAAAGCAATAAGAAAGATGAAAGGTTTGCAGGTTTCACTCTGTAATATTAAATTACTCTAACTCAGAGCAGTGCTGCAGTCCACTGAAATCAATAAGAGTCTTTTTTCCTTGGACGGGACCCAGGTTGAAGGGACAGACCCCTCTGGGGCCACTGCTCACCTGGGTGGCTACCTGCCTCCTCACTCAGCTCCTCTTCTCTCACAGCTCCAGCTCTGCAGCAGCGCTGGGAGGAATCTGGCCAGCTTTGCCTGGTGCTGGTTACAGTTGGGAATTTCTCTGTGTAGGGGAAGAATGTTGTTATGTCTAATGTTTAATGTGGTGCTGGCACCAGGAGACTGCAGGCAGATTTGTTTGTTTGACAGGCTCTGCTAACTTGACTTGTTAAGGGTAAAATCCTACATTCCTATCTGGAAAAGCTTTCATAGGAACGGATAAAACGGTTGCATCGTTCAGCAATCACTTGGCCCCAGCAGGGCTGATAAGCTTTGCCTGGCTGGGGTCTCTGCACTAGCTTAACACCATCACAGAACGGGTCTAACACAACCACTACTTTGGGTCTATTCCTGCAAGAGCTTCCCAAGGGCACAGTTTTGTGCATTGTGGGTGGTTTTGTCTTTCAGAATTATATTGATAAGGTTCAAGCCTTCTGATTCCTTCATGGAATCAAAAATACCAGTAGCCTCCATGACTAGCTTTCATAATACATGAAAAAAGTTCTTCTATCTTCTAGTTACAGAGGTTAAATTGTATCTTAAAGTGAAGAAATGACTGAAGATATTGTTGGTGATTCAGATGGTTTATAAGACAGACCATTGTTTTGAGAGCAGCATGTGCTTTTTCAAGTGGACACCCTTGGTGCCATCAAACATAACTATCAGTGATAAAAAGGTATTTTGTCTTGAATTTGAGAAAGCATAAATATTTGAATCAAAGCAAAAACATAGCTGCAGTTTCAAAAACCAGTAGAAAACCAGCAAGAACCATCATATCTGGAACTGAAACATCTTTAATACACTAAATATCCATCTTATTCGTTGAAATGAAATACTTATGTTATCTTTGCACTAAGGCCAGCAAGGAAAGCTGTTGATCTTTGAGGTAATTGTTATCAAAACTTCTTAAGAAGAGGAAAGTTCATCGCAGGAAGGACCGCTCCTCCAAACCTCATCAATACAGATACTTGCAAATTACTTTGGCATCAGCAGACACCAAGTAGGCAGAGCTGGAGCCTGGGACAGGGAACAGGCACTAGGACAAGGATGATAAAGCAGGATGCAAACAGCCAGAACCATAGAATCATAGAATAGTTAGGGTTGGAAAGGACATTAAGATCATCTAGTTCCAACCCCTCTGCCATGAGCAGGGACACCTCACACTAAACCATGCCACCCAAGGCTCTGTCCAATCTGGCCTTGAACACTACCAGGGATGGAGCATTCACACCTTCCCTGGGCAACCCAGTCCAGAGCCTCACCACCCTTACAGTAAAGAACTTCTTTCTTAGATCCAATCTAAACTTCTCCTGTTTAAGTTTGAACCCGCACCAAAGAATGAAGAAAAGAAGGACCAACACTGAGCAAGGAGAAACAGGGTCCAAGGTGAGAAATCAAAGTAGCAAGCTCCAGAAACTCCTGAAAAGTCTTTTTGCAGCACAGTCTCCTGCTCTCTAATGGGTGATTTTGGAAATAGGGAAGGAAGGCCTTACTGTCCCACTGTCCTCGGGCTGTTTAGGAGGACTTTGCAATATCCAAAATTTGTATGTCTTCTATGTTTAAAGGTATAAACCATAATAAATAGTTTCCAGGTCTATATTTACAAGACGTTTAATGAACTAGCAGTGAAGCTGCTCTGTATGCTGAGCTTGCTGCAGCACTCAAGCTCAGTTTGCATGTCATAAAAATGTGTGCAACTCTATATATTTTTAGGTAAATGAAAATACTTTGGAGATAGATGTACACAAAGATAAACACACACAGACAAAATTCTGTGGAAAACATAAAGTGTTCTATATAGCACATATTTGATCTAAACTGAATATGTTCTGTTGTATTTACGCTTCCTATACTTAAATGAAAATAATGGTGTGAAAAATTTTAAGCATTGGTCTCAGTTTCATCTCCTCAAGTTTCCTGAAACATTTAAAATTATAGCTGGAATGTCATGCTTCCTATGCTGTGTTTAATTTGGAGCACAGGCTAATGGAAATACAGTTAATTTAAGCCAAAGTTTATGAGGATTTTGTGATATCTAAACAATATAAAGGGGCTGAAGCCTTAGGTATTTAGTCTGGGGCAGCATACAAACTATTTGCTCCTATTATGTGATTGTCACCCTTAACAGCAAATGATTATACCAGTTTGTTTAACAATTTCAATCTGATAGCCTTTCAAAATGAAACCTGCTACCAGAAAGTCAACAAAGTAAACTAAGCTTTGTAGTCTTTCATATCAGGTACAACTGGACGTTAGTCATCTAATGTGATTCATACATAAAATACTGTGCATGTTGAAGGCCCAGATTCCTCAAAAAAATAAAATAAAACTAAAAAAAAAAATCAGTAATCCTTTGGGAAAATGTACAACTCCCACCTATGTTTTGAAAGATTTATTGTGAAGTTGTATCTGTCACCTGTATTTGTGGCATTGTTTGTTAGGTGAGTTTTGCTGTTGGATAACCAGCTGAGCAGAAGCACATAGCTCAAAAGACAGATGGAGCACTGACTGCATTCATCAGATCCTCTGGGAAATGGGGACTCTGAAAAAGTAAATGGTTCTGGGTTTTAAGAGGGGAATATTGGCTTAAGAGTTTTAGTATTTTATTTAGATTTAAATCAAAGATTCCTTTTCTGTAAGAGGTCTAAGGCTCATTCAACTCAAAAGCAAAAGTCTTTTGATGTCAAGGGGGCCTGGGTTAACTTTTACAATGTGTATCCTGAGAATCTGCTTATTTTTTTTTTCTTTTCAAAAGATATGAAAAGGTGCACCAAGGTAAAAGAGATAATAGTCTAATAAGATGTGATGTCAAAAAAGTGTATCTTTTAGATACTTAAGTCCTGCTAAATTTGATCCAGAGAAAAATGAAACCTGGTTTTGGATGGTTGTACAGAAGAAACCGTGCTAAAACCATTGAGAAGCTTAGTCAGAACAGTTGAATTATATCAGGTTGGAATTTGGACATATGTTTAGACTAGTACTTTTTCTTATCAAGGGTACCATTCACTTCCTAGTTCCTCAGATTGAGCTTTTGACCTAGAAATCATAATTCCATTACCTTTAATGATTTGCAGCTCAGCACTTTAAGTTCATGGTACATAACTCATAATACTGATAAGGAGATAGTAAAAACATGTCTTAAATGCTATTGGGCATCTCACAGCAAATTTCCATTTAGAGAGAGTCACGCAATGCTGTTATCCATTCTCATTTTGATTGCAGACCAGGTAGAACTCATACAAAATTGAATGCATGCTCATGCATGGGTTTAGCAATAATAAGGCAGCAATTGTGAAATATATGTAAAACTTCAAAAGATAAGGTTCCAGATGAAGGTGAACTTGTTCCCTAAAAAGTATATATTCTTCCTAATATGTTTTAGTCTGACATACTGAGTTTGTTCAGGCTCCAATGTCCACATAAGTAACAGGAATAGAAATTGAGCACAGGCTGTTAGTGATGCTGGGAGTGCTGGTGTGCCTGCCTATGAAGTCAGCATTGATACTGGTGTCTTGAGGTAATAAGGAAGGACTAGAATTTGTACAGAGGTACAATAAGTAATTTCTTTCCTTAGTGTTTATTATAAAAATGTGCAAGTTCAAGCTGGAGAATTGGCATACTCCATGCTAACAATATAACAACTTCCACTATTGTTTTACAACAATAAACACTTCTGATAGTAAAAAGCCATATTTTATCAAGAGATTCCATGCAGTATGACCCCATGCCTTACAATATTTCTTGAGAGAAGCATTGTACACAGCATCCTGTCTACTGCTGCAGCAGTCATTTGTCTCCGTAAAAAGCATGCAGGTCAGGTGAATGAAAGTGAGAACTCAAGATCTTATTTATTAGAAGATCTTTACCATCTGGTTTGTTTTGATTCAGGGAACAAAACCAGAAACCATGGTTCCTCTCTTTTTTCATTAACAATCTGATTTTTCACACTATAATAAAAATGAGTTATGCCATTCACAGGCAGCAAAGTTGCTGGATGCTTCCTGGCCTTGGACTTACCACCCCAGTTGTACGACAGAAGACATTATCCTATGTCTCCAGCAGAGAATGCGGTAAGTGTAGATAGAAAGGAGAGAAGAGGTGAAAAAGAGAAAGAGATGATAAACAAACACTATTTTATTAAATGCATTCCAGAAGGTTCTGTGATGAAGATGCGGATTAAATGGTAACTGGTCTTCATTATAACTCATGGTTGGGGGTGAATGTGGATTTTTTTCAACTTGTGCTGTGTTTCTGTTGGTCACTGCATTAATATTTCTTGATTTTAATTTTCTTCTCCTTTCCAGAGCTAGTAGAGCTTTCCAGAGCTTTCCTTTGCCTGCTTGCCTCATGCAGATGTCTCTTTATCGATAGTTTGTTTCTCCCCTTTGGTTTACAATGTGCTTTTACAAAGAATTGAAAAAATGCAGCTTTGCACATCTTTTCTTGTCCTCCTACTAGAAACAAAAATGTCCAAAAGCTTGGCAGAAGAAATCCAAGAATAAACCACCTTGTTTACCAGTGCTACCTAGCAGCAGTTGCCTACTAATGGCCCATTAGTAGAACCATTAATAAACAAAACCCATGTATTATCAAGCATTCAGAAAAACCTTTTAACCAGAAATGGTGCAGACTGCATTTTACTGTAAAATGTCTCTGTTTTTCATGAAAGAGGGACAACACTGGAAACAACGGGTGTTCCACTTTCTAGTAAAAAATTGTCTTTAGGATCAAACTCAGAGTTAAGTAGCTGTTCTTATTAACCAGCTTCTTGCTGCATAACAGATTGCCACAGATGACATCAAATTCAGTATAACCAGGAAACTTGTGTCAAGAGAAAAATAACTCCATCGTAAAATAAGAGATATCACAATTTTGTCATGGAAATGTCAAAATATTTGAACTAAGAAAATGTAAATATTAACAGATTAAACTAACCTGCTAAATCACAGTTTGTGAGCGTTCCAAGTAGGAAGACAGTGAACTTCACCAAACAGCAGATGCTAGAATTAAGGACAGCTTTGGAGTTTTTTCCTTTTTTTTTCCTTAACTTGTTTGGTTTAAAATCACAGTTGTGTGCAATGTTTATTCCATTTCCGATCATGTTTCATACTAGGGAAACTTCTTTCAGCTTTAAGATTATTCTGCAGATTTTATGCACACAGAAATTTATTCTTAAATAACTATTCTTGAATAATTATTTTCATTAGCTGCCTGTGTAGATGCTGCTATATGAAATAATTGAGTCTAATTTTGAATGTGGTAGCTATTATACTCACTTTACGTGTCCTACCCTGGTCCAGATTAACTTTCTGGATAGAAAAAGTGTACTTTCTAATTTATGACACTTAAATCTGATATCAAAATCATAAGGTTTGAAGTGAATGGCAATATTTTGTATGGAGCTGGACAAAACAGAAGACTTTTTGTGCACACATGGCCTTCTTCAGATGCTTGAAAACTTGCCTGTATTTGCTTTCCCTACCAACTTTATGCTGCTTTTCATCTTAAAGTGATAGGTACAAGACCACTGCTACATAAGAAATTAGTTTCTTCTTCCCTTAACAATGAAAAAATAAACTCATGTTAGAAGACAATGGTGTTCATTAAATGGCATTAGCCCTGTTTTTGCTTGTAAATGATGTTTCATTTCCTATGCAACAAGTTTATCCTTTTTTCATAGGCTAAGAAAACTGGTTGTGCGTAAAACTATGCTTATTTTTAGGGTTGAAAGACTCAGATGTTGAGACTTTGAAAGTTTCTGAATGGGTTATTTGACCATGGTCAATTATTTTTATCTATCTTTTGCATTACCTTGCAAGAGCCATGACAAAAGAATGACTCTCAGAGCAGGGGATATAAGCCAGATTTAAATACTTAACATTTTACTTCAAGCATCTGGCTTATCCAGTCGTATTTAAATATAATAAAAAAATTCTTGAAATGCTTTAAAGTTTATATTTCAGGAGAAAGGCAAAGTAAGAATTCCTGTGAAAACAAAAACAAAACATTTCCCATATCTGGACATTTTATCTCCTCCTTGTTTCACCTTGTTTTTTTCTGCTACAGAAGGACATCCATTTGAGGTCATCTTAGAAAGATTCCTGCCCTTTCAGCATTACACTGGCCCACCACTGGCCAGCCAGAATACTGCTGTTGGCTTTATCCATATTTCTGTGGGCATTAAGAAGTACTGATCTGGGCAGAGAAGCCAGAACCAAATTTTGTATATCACAGCACTCACAATTCAGCTTTGCCAAAAACTTTTTCCTAAATAAGCTCAAGTATTTCTGGGAAATAACTCCTTTCAGTGCTAATTAAGACACTTTACTATTATTTTGTTTCACTGTTTTTCGGCCCATTTCAATCACCTAGCAGATATTGGTCTTCAAATTGTGTAATTCTTGTAAAAGTCTTCAAGGTAGAAGAATAAGAGAATATGTGTGGAGGAATAATAGCACTTATTATTATTATTATTATTATTATTATTACTTATTGGTAATACTTATCAATGTAATAATATGTGTTCTTGCAGCACAGCTATTGTCATGTCCCCTTGGCTGTGCACATCTCTCTGCCCTTGGGCAGAGTTCCCACATAACATGGGGGCATGTTGGGGGGTGGAGGGGGACATCATATCTGCCTGACTCCACCTTCCGGTGCCAATGCCCAAACATTATTCCTGAGTGAAAAATGCTCTATAAAGGAATCTGAATAAATAGTCATGTCCCATCCAAGTGGTAGGTATGTTGATGCTTCTTCTGAGAACCTAGTCAACACAGAAAGTGATGATTTTCTTGTCTCAATTGGTGGACAAGTGGTCATTACCACTCTGCTGGTAACCTGTTATTTTGGATGCAGCAATGAGTATTGAGCTGGGGATTAAAGAAATGGAAATTAGTATGCTAATCATAGAGGCTTGTAATCCATCTCTGTATCTTGGATCTGGATCAGTTGCCTAAAATTTGTTTCTAACTGAAAAAAACCATCAGAAGTGAAAGGTATCTTCTTCAAGGGTATCTCTTCTGCAAAGATCAAGGTTTTCTTGCAAAACAAATATTTATTTCACTTTCACATCTGTGATTTAAAATGCCCTAGAAATAACATTCTTAAAACTCCATCCTGTCCAGGAAAGGAGAAACACAGAACAGAAGCCTTTCAGGAAGGCTAATCTGCCAACAGTATAAATTAATTTATGTGGCATTATTTAGTAGCTGCTGCCCAGAAGACTGTTTGAAGCCATAGATCATAGTTGCAACATCAAAACCTCTGGAATGCAAACAAAATTTCCATTTTGTTTTTCTCCTGTGTCCAATTGCTTTATTCCTTCTGTGTTAATTCTTGACAGCAATGTGAAAGCAATGTAGATATTTTGCCCGTAAAGCTCAGAAGCATCGTATTATGTCCAAGCTTCAACCAGGATAAAGCTTTTAGAGATAAGTCTTCCTCCTCTGTCTCTGTCCCTGTTCCTGCTTCCTGTAGCAACATTTGATTAACAACTAACTACTGGAAGATAGCCCTAATAACTTTGTACCTTTACATTCGCACTGGCGAGGACTTACTCCACCCATCAAAGCCTGCCAAAGACAAAATACACCTATAGTGCATAATGTGATAATTCAATTCTGTTTTAAGTAGCCAAATGAAAGAGCTTCTTGTACATGTCTTGGGAGTCTATTCCCCAGTTTAGCTAACCTCTGACATTAGTTCTGTGTTTTCCAACTGGTCAGCAGATTTAAGACGCTTAAAGCTTAAATGCTGGATCCAAGTCAAACATTTAGGTTCTTTCTATAGCTGGTGGATTGCCATCCTAAAATAGGTATTGAAGACAGATGAGATGAATTGCCTTATTCAAATGCTTTTTTATCTGCCCTGATTGTGGTGGGAGTGGACTGCGCTGGAAGCCAGGCGTAGAGACCTGCTCCCACCAGGGCAGGGCAGAGCAGAGCAGAGCAGAGCAGAGCATTCATTTCTCTCACAGCTCCCACATACAGCTCTCTCACACTGAAGGTTTCTGTCTTGGAGGAACACACTGGCTTCACTGAGAGCTCATTGTTACAGTTGTCATTATTTTATTCTGTTTATTAGTTTACACAGTTTTTGCCTGACCTTTCTTGGCAGTATGATCATGTTTGGTAACATACATTTATAGATTGGTAATTAGCAGAAATTACCATTATGATTTTCTAATTGGATTTTTGCACTAATGCAGGCTGTGGAACTCTGAATTAATTTCTGCTTTAGCCAAACTCTTTGCAAGTAACAAAGATCCAACATCTATGTTTGGTAAAGTGTTCCAGTTTATTATTATTCTTTAAAATATATGTTTAGGTTCACTTTCTAGGTAATTATACGACTATTAGCAGATGTGTATATTTTTTTTCTTCAACATTTTTTCCTTATTAAAAAAAATTAAAAAAAATAGAGTAACAGCTGCTATACTTATCTATACTTATTATGATTGAACTACAGGTTTTTGGATGTGTAAATCTTTTCAATATATACCCACACGGCTTGTTGTTTTGAATTTATTAATGTAGATTATTTTTGCCTTTCTACTCCTATTACTGGATTAACTCCTCTGAGCTGTGATTGTGCCAGGAAGATGCAAATCTTTCTTTGAAAAAAATTAAACTCTTCAAAGTTGCCATATCGGAGCAGGCTGCTGCTGGACCAGGTTCCAGGCTCACTGAGTGTCTCCCTCTATGTATGGTGAATGTTAGCTGTTCAGAGAAATTACTATTAATTCCTGGTCCATGAAGTTTCTGGACGTCTAATATTAATATATTTTTAAACTCTTTTTAGTTTTGTGGGTTTTTTTTTTTGTACCTCCTTGTATGGAAGGAAAATAATGATCAAGCGGCATGTTTAGGCTCATGGTGCAGATAACTGGCAAGTGGAACTCAGGAATGAGATCCCCATCCAGTTGCAATTAGATAGTTTTACCACTGACTTTATTCCCAGGATCTTTCTGAGCAAGAGCTTTTCACATGTTCTTCCATCGAAAGTTCTTCATACTAACAGAAATCTTAGAAGTCTGCACTGAAATTAAAACTAAATTCCTGGTTGTCTATGAAAAGCTTTCTGGAACATGGGGACAGGTTGCCTGCAGAAACTGTGGAGTCTCCTCCACCTTTGTAGACCTTCAAAACTTGATCAGAGATGGCACTGAACAACCTTCTGTAACTTTGAAGTTGGTCCCACTTTGAGCAATGCATTGGACCAGACAACACCCAAACCTCACTTCTCATGTCCTACGATTCTGTAGTTCTAATTTTCCATTTTCATCAGTGATTTCTAGAACCAAATCTGCTAAGTTTCTGCTTTCATCACCTTTAGACGCTGCAGTCACACAGCACTGATAGCCTCCAGAAGAGCTGCAGCCAGCATACAAAGGGCTTCCAGGGTCTCATATGTCAGATGTGGGAGACTTACACACTGCTGTCTTGGAAACTGTAACTTCTACATAAAAGCTCCAGTAAGCCCAACCTTTAGGTTTGCTACTGACATATAATGGTAGGAAGACTTAAATACAAGAATGAGGGCAAGGCTATCATTTGCCACCTTATGATACTCCCAGATTGAAAAGAGAGTCTTGTGAATGTCTGTGATGATCTGTTCCCATGGTTAACAGGGAAGTAATAAATAGCAAGAGCCCACACTGACATTTTAAAAAACAGAAATACTTTCCTGATCTCCATGATGGGAAAGTACAAAGAAATCAAGTACAAAGAAAGTACAAAGAAAGAGGTTCATGGTAACATAAATGAGATTTAGATTTAATTTCCCAATTTTAGAAGTAAAATGGAGCAGACCTGTGGCTCATTAAATGAATGGAGTAATTTAAAATGGGTCAACCATTTCCATGAGTAGGTCTAAAACACTCAGGACCAATGCAAAATGCTCCAGAATTGTGCTTTAGCCATGTTCTTATAGCTCTGTGGGAAAAGGGAGCTCAGGACCACTCCAAAAATACCCAGTTAGGCAGTACTGAACTTTGAAAAGTGACCCTTAAGCAAAGAAAATCATCGTGGTGTGTTTCTGCATCTGCAGCACAGCCCCAGTTCTGAGTTTTCTGTATTTTATTTTACTTTTCTTTCTTGGGTTTTTTTTTGGGTTCGGATTTGGTTCCTTTCCCTCCCCCCAACTTTGGAGCTTCCCAGTGTTTTCCCTGAGCCTGTTCACCTGCTCTGATGGCCGGCATGTGTTTTCATGAAGCCTTCTGCTGCAGCAAATGGAATGTTCATTGGCCAGCAACTGATATAAAAGCCTGACTGGTTCTTCTAGCTTAAAGTAGATGTATATGGTGAAATGTACAGAAGAAAGCAAACTATGACAATGTAACTGTCAGATGGTATACTCTATGTTTCTTTGCAGGCTGCCATAAGGGTATTCAGGGCTCTGGGTGCTGAAAATCAAGTTTCAGAACGTAAACTTGTTCAGGAGCTGTTTTATGATAGTGGACCAATACTTGTTTAATGCCCAGGACTGGATGTGAGGTAAGATTTCCATCTTTCAGCCTGTCGTGGAACACCTTGGAAAGACACAAGAGAACCATCTCTACTATCATCACAAGGAGTTAAGCTTGAAGGTGTGCTCATTGCTGTTAGTCTTTTCAAGAAAGAAATTGCTTTTAAATTCACCTTTAGACCTTGTCTGATTCTAAGAAAGAGACAGAAAATAGTTCCCAGTAAAAATAACTGCAGAGGAAAGGTATCCTTGAGAAAAGATTGTTTGTTCAGCTTTGTTTTACTTTAAAAAAGTTAATTTTTGGGTTTGTTTCCTGTGAGGAATAGCTGAACGAGATGGGTTTTTTTTGTTTGTTTGTGGTTTGGTGTGGTTTTTTTTTTTGTTTTTGTTTTTATTTTTGTGTTGTGGGTTTTTGTGTTTTTTTTTTGTTTTTTTTTTTTTTTTTTTTCCAGGAGCATAACTGATGATGGCTCGCAGCAAATATTTTTCATCTGCAAAGATACTAAAGGTCTCTGTAGGATGAAGGGCAGAGCTAATAATCAGATTTATGTGGACGAACTATTGTACCTTCAAAGGAGCCTTGGTGAAATCAGTTAGGGATTTCCAGATACTTCTGTGCTTCAGTAGTCAATGAGACTCCGCTACTGGGTAAGGAGTACGTACTATGGGGTATCTACAGCCTAGAAGTCAGGCATATAAACACAATAAGAAATTTATGTATACATTGTAGTACTAGAAAGCAGCCTCCTTTTCATGGAAATTAATGAACATTGAGATCAAGACAGTAAAAATGAAAATATTCCTCAGCCAAGTATAATGCAAATATTCACATTTGCAATCTGTTACAAAATTTTCTGTATAATTTACCTCAAGACTGTTATAGCTTCATGTAGTCATCAGTCTTGCTTTTCAGGTTATTAGAGGATCCTATACAGCATGAGTTATGTGGGATGCAGCTTGTTGTAGAAAAAGCATCTACTGAGTGCACTGCTGAGAGAATCAACTCTTAAGGATGATGTTTATGACTTTATCATAAACTTATACCATGCCTTATCAGATGCTCCTTAAAAATCTACCTATATTGTCTTAAAGTCTGTGATTGAGTCCCGTTGCTCTCAGGCACCGATATTGGACAAACCTTGTGTGCTGGAAATTACTTTTAATAGATGCTGCTGCACACCTAAATCTGCAGGTGGCTATGCTTGTCTCCCCAGGTCTTCTGTCAAGCATCCCATGTTGCTGTGAGTCAACATCTGGCAGGTAGCTTGGCCAGGCTCCTTCCCAGCAGGGTCTAAGATATAGTGAAGGGTGGGCAGATGGAGGACGGATGCACTCCTGCTGGCAAGCTGGATGCAAAAAGATGCTTATTTTTGGAACTCTGATATTTAAGACACTGTCAACATAGCCTTTGAGTATTTTCTGGCTTATCTTCATTCATTTGCTACCTCCCTGTCAATTCTCACACACATTTCTGTCTGCTGTCCTCATTCCTGAGCCCTCAGATTGTTACTTTTACCAATGAATGTTACAGTTTTCATTGCGCATCACTGGATTAAAGTTCTGTAATCAGTTGCAATTGCACAAGCTTCAATCAATGGTGCAGAAAGTATGGCCTTAAAATGCAAATGTGAGTCCAGATATTTCAAACCTGCCACTTGTGGCAGGACAGAGCTTGTCACATGTGAGATGCAATGGAGTGCAAGGGGTCAAGGTCAAAATGACAATGTACAGGTGAAATGTATCATGTTGTGATACCTAGTCATAGAACAGAATCAGGTCCATGGAGCTTCTTTATAGCCCTTATATGATACTAAATATATCTTATAAATATATCTTATTCTATATACATATATATATCCTATGTATATCCTGCACATTCTTTTTATAGACAAAAAAATACGTATTTTATATATATAATTGCTAAACTTTAAATTAACTTCAGTATCTCTATAGTTATGAGTTAGATTGCTTATTTTGATTTCTTCTACTTAATCTGGGAGTGTGTCCTTTAATAATATGGCCTAATGAGTGCAGTCATCCTAAGATCATGCCAGAAAAAACATTACACTACAGTGCTATATCATGTGTTACATTCATTATCTGACTAAAAGGCTGGGCTCCTCCACACAATTACAGTGAGGTCGAGCATAAAAATGTGTAAATGTGTGTACTTGTAATAGGAATGTGCTTTGAGGGTTAGATTCCTTTAAACAAAGACAGGAATTATCTCATTTATTTTGCCAAATTTTGATCTCTCCTCAAAACAGATCAACATCTAGCAGAGCATATCCATGGCAGCTATCATAATAAACTGTATCTTAAAACACTGAGGCAGTATTCAAGGTCTGTTCTGAATCTGGATAAAAGAATAAGCAGCAGGAGACAACAATGGGTAACAATGGTTAACTATAAGGCAAACAAAACTATACAGTAAAGGAAGTCATAATATTACAAATCGACTGCAAATGATCAGTGCACTTTTTAAATATAGAAAATAAATTAGAAATTAGAAGAGCACATTTTGGCTTGTTTTGCTATCCTGAACATTTGTAGTTGATTTCTATGCGTTGAGATTGTTTTTTATTTTGTTGAATGAGATCTGTATTCTCCTAGGAATGTCCAATGCCTTGGCAAAGGCATAAAGGTCTGTGGGGCAGGAAGGCTGAAGAACTGAGACTGGGGTTTGGTGTATGCACACGTATATTGAAAAATGTGGGAAACCATCTGTGCAATGAGATGCTTTTTGTGTCGTACACATGAAGCGAAGATATTTCTGTAAGCTCAGCATCAAGAAAAGAAGCCTTGAGGTCCAAGTGCAAAGAAGTCAACAGCAATGAAGTCGGAGAGCAGTTGCTGAATCCAAAGGGATATTTCTCTCTCTAGCGGAACTTAGTAGCTGTGCACAAGCTGAAGGAAAGTTTTCTTTCTTGTTTGCAATTGCCCTGGGCATTCAATTACCAGACTGCACGCCTGCAAAGCAGTTGCAATAAAATCTTTCAACCATCTCATAGAAAGGCAACTATGTTCATAGCTGAATCTGAACAAGCTTTGTTTGGCTACACTTTGTCCTGATGGACATCTTGGGTGTTGGTAAGGTTTCTTATAATGCATGTTTAATGAAAGGATTCAATCTGTCTCCTATGGGCTACATTTATACTAGTAAGTTGCACTGGGACAAACCAGTGCAATTTAGTAGTCCACAGGGGATTTCTGTTTACTTAAACTAGCTCTGCATTTGGATGGGGGCACTTCTGTGTTGATTGGCCTGGATGCCAGAAACTAAACCACTGTCAGCAAGCTGGTGGTAGAATTCATATTGATATAAAAAACAGGATCTGTTTGCATGCATTTATCATCCTTTGCGATTCAATATCTATTCCCACAGTTACAGTTATCAGTGAAATACAGAGGCTATGGTCTTATCACAAGTCACAGGTATGTACCCAACCTGCCTGCAGCCCTCAGGAGGATGACAGTTGCGTGACGCTTGACAAAACCCATCAAAGGACGGCGTTTGGGGTTTCTAGGTTTCCCCACTGATGCAGACCTGTGGAGGAATGGATTCCTGCAACAGCTTTGCTCTTCACACACCCCAACAGCAAAAGGATGTCAGTTTAGGACTGAGTCAGACTTGCGTGACTTAGATGAGAACAGTGTTGCGTGTGTTGTGAATTTGTTGGTGTGTTTAGAGACACGTTGGCATGTCGAGCTGTTAAATGAAAAGTGCGTTTTACTGCCATGATGTAGGGGAGCCTTAGAGAAGAGCAGTCAATCTCAATTAATGTGAAAAGGATCTTGGCCATGTGTGTATTGAAAAAGGTTTATTTCTGCCATCAAAGTACTCCCCAGCTGGATGCTGTTAATAAATGTTCGTCTGGTTTCACTTACTGCCTTAAAGATCAAAATGTTCACGTTTTATGGGTAGTCAGACAAAGTAGAGAGCAGGAAGACTGAAAGATCTGAGTTAACATTTCTAGATACTGCAAGTCATTGTAAATAACTTGATGATATGGAAGATAATTACTACAGTCATACACCAATGGTCCCAGTTCTCTAACTGCTGCCTGCACTGGAGAGGCCTCTGTTTAAGAATTTCTTCAAAAGTTCTGGATTTGGAATTTGTCACTTTCATCTCTTAATAAAATATAATGATCCGTTTGTTAATCCTTTTGCTTAGAAACCCACCATACTGAAGCAAAAACCCTATTATATTTTACTTCAGTGTATTTTATTTAGTTGAAGGCTATGTATTGTGGCACACCTAATCTGTGTTTCCTTTAACTAGAATAAAATCTAATCAGGAAAAGGGAAATAATGCAATTAGCATTGGTCCACTTCATTACATTTCACACAAACAAACATACATTCTATTTATTTTATAGAACCTACTTGTGAAAATTATTTTCATCACAGTTAAGATATCCAAAGACGCCTAAAGGACTCAGATGCTCAAATCCCATTTGCTTTTCTCCATTTGCTTCTGCTTACTGCAGATGTTTTCCAGTGGAGAAAAGTCTGGGAAGTGTTTAGCAGAGAGCTCACCTCAGAAATGTTATGCTCATTTTTGTCTGCTCTTAGATTCCAGGAGTTCAGGACATGGAATGAATTTGAGCTTGGAATAAAAACTTTCCAAGGTTTTATTCTGAAAGTCTTGAGCAATTCCTCCCTTTTTAGTATGCTGGCACTTTCTTTATGGGGAGCTGGCTTTCTAGACAGCTATTTAAGAACAGTCGTAAGAGTCACCCTAGGTCCATATTTGCACCTCTAAAATAGAAATTATCTGAGTATTTAAGATGGAAATGAATAGTTAAAACCTGATTTTATCATCTGAAATCAGAACTCTGAATGGTTTTCATTTCAGCTCAAAGTTAATTTAAATTAGGTCCAGCCTTGGGCATTTGAGTTATAAACATTTCTTCATTTGCAGCTTAACTGATCTTTTGAGCATATGAAAAAGTCTTACGAAAGACAGGCCTCAGCTTAGCTAAATGGTCAAGCAAAATGCCTGCCTTTAAGATAGCCTTTCTTGCATAGTCAAAGCTAATGCTTTTGCGCCAACATACTGAAAGTGTAACTGGTATCTTCTGCACAGCCATAGAGTAGTTAGCATGCTTGGCTTGCTAACTAAAGAAGCTGGACTAGGGTCCTTCCAGGAAAGCTGAAAGAATCGTAAGAGGACAAATAAGAGCAAACAGCAGTGATTCCTCCCAGTCCTGCCCACAAGCCCCTTCCCTCCCCCACAAATTCCTCTGGTCTTTTAAAAACATATGATGTAATTTCTGATGAAATATTGTGTTTGGCTATAGGCTGTAGGTGTAGTTTTTTCCACAGAGTCATCCGGCTCACATGGCTGATTTGAACACAGCTACGTGTAGGAACCTGGATGTCAAAGCAGAGAGAAGGCCCTTCAAATGAGGGACTGAGGACATGGTGTCAGCTAAAAATGTGTTGAAAGAATGTCAGGTAATATGGGGCTTAGGTTATAAAATTGTATGTCTTACAATTACTTATCTTTATGCCTGGGCACAGTTGGTTGTCCCTCACCAGCAGCCACACATTGAAGATTAAGGATCTTCTTGGATGTTGGACTGCAGCTCAGACAGAACTGCATTCCACCCCCTGGATATCCCCTAACTGGGAGATTCATTACAGGCAGTAAACTGCTTAAGCTAATTAATAGGGGTGTACTTTTTGGCGTATTTAGGTAATGATTTGTAATCCTGAGTCCAGTACCTAAAAGAAATGAGACAGTTCACAGAACTGTAGAATAGCCCAGCTTGGAAGGGACCTTGAAAGGTCATCTGATCCCACCTTTTGTGGGAAAGGAAGCTAGATAAGACTTTCTAGCACCCTGTGCAGCTGCATCTTGAAAACCTTCAGTGGTGGAGACTCCAATTTCCTGGGACAGTTGTTCCAGTAGGCTCAACGGTTTGGAGATGGAGACTTTGCTCAGGTGAAAAGGGGAGACTTGATGTTGTTGTCACCTTTAAGACAATACTCCAGGGGCCAGGACACTTGTCTAGAACATCAGATATTTAGGTAAATACTTTCCATGAAAATACAGTAACCTTGGAGTAGAATATTTTTGCGGTCATGGCATTGTACATCTCAGCTGTAGAAGTGTTGCCACCCATTTTTAAGGATTGCATTGGTCCCTGGCAAGGAGAATTTAAGCATGTTCTTGTAATGCTGATAAGCGCACTCAGAGGAGAAGGACCATTTTCTTCAAGGTTCGGCTTTGATGTGAAGCATCTTTGGTTGTGTGTTCCAAGCCACGTGGGGCACTTAGGTGCAGACTCTGCTCAGCTCTGCCAAGGCACAGCCCTGACTGGAGCTCCTCATACCTCCGCAGACCTAGCTGGGAAAGAAAGGGCTGTGAATTGTCCACATGGACCAAGGCACCACTTTCTTGCTCAATTTAAATTCTAGACTCCAATGTCCCATTTTTGATCAGACTCACAAAAATCCACTGTAGAGAGATAGCATGCTTAGTTTTAAAAATGTAGAGGCTGAAACAAATATTTTCTTTAAGAGAAATGAAAGATTTCCCTGGGAATATATGCTTGCATAGCATATATTTTAACTGTACATGTAAAATACGCCATCACTGGACTTGGTCTGCAATCATTTATATCTTTCTAGTAGCAAAGTGTTATTGTTTGTTGAGATTACTCTGCCTGATAACCAAAGATGTGTTTTCAAAGCATTTACAAGGAATTTATCTATTATTCTGAAAGAAAGGGCTTGAAAGCTCAAGGCAGTAAAATTCCTGTCTTGCAGAAAAGAACATTATTCTGCTTCTGTCAAGAAGCAAGACCAAAATTCATACCTGATTTCAACAATAAACTTCCAGATTTTGCAAAAAAGACCTTGTTTTACCAAATATTTATCTCAGAGATATGCAGTTAAAGAACACTTTAAAGAAAGCAGTTCCTGTAACAGTGCTTCTCTGCACTGAACTGCAAAGCTTATCTGCTTTTTGTTTTGGTTTGTGGTTTTTTTTTTTAACTTCCAAAATTTTCCTACCACAAGCATTTAGTGTGTGAAAAGATCTCTGATGTTATTTATGTTCATTCTGACAAATTTCAATAGCTTTATGGTTGATCTTCCTAAAAAGAAATTAAAATTAGAAATTTATAAGACTATGAGCAAAATATGGAGTCACTTCTTTGTAGTTTAGTGTATGAAATGAGCTGGTGGTCTCAGCTCAGTTCCTCGTTAAAAAAAAGGGTTGTCATTTAAAGCAATTAAAAACCTGGCATCTTTCATAATGACCATGTTAAATTTTGGAAATTAACAAATGTAGCCAAAATTATGTTGGAATATGCTCATTTTAATCATTCTTCTACATCAGTTTCAGTTTGTAACAACCATATGCAGTAGCACATTTGACTATTTTGAAAGTAGTTTGATTAATGCAAATTTTAATATGATTCTGTTCCAGCTTACCCCACAGCCTTTTAGTTATTAAAATTGTTGCTGATAAAAAATGTGAAACAGAAACATATATGACCCTGATTTTAATGGTACACATTTTTAATAGAGATCAGTCACCTCAGTATTTAAAAATCAGGCTGAAATAGAAGGATAAGATATTTATAAAACAAGTACCAAGCAGAAAATTGAATCACAGAAGTTTTGGGTAACACATATAAAAATTGGAAGAACTGAAGTAATTTAATGTGAATAACATTCCTACAGTAATGTTCACTAAAACATGCAGACATTATGTGTTGAGAGCTTATATTCTAGAGTTGATATTTTTCCTTGAAGGTACGTTTGTAACCTACCTTCAGTAAAAGCATGTTTGTTCAAGTAGGAAATTTCAAATTGCATTTTTCATTCAGATTATATAGTCTTTTGGCTGGTGAACTCTGGGCTGACTTTACTAGTAGTCTTCAGCTCTGATGCCTTGCTATTCTCTACTTAAGCAAGGGAAAAATCTTGTATCACTTTCCTTCATGATCATGGTTGCGTAGTGTTGCCTTCGTAAAGTAATGTTATGAAAGAGGTTGTGTGTTTCACGTATATTTGTATCTTCTACTTTTTGTGAAATTCAATGGCAGGAAAAAGGACCAATAGTGTGAACCTGCAGTAACCAAAGTGAAAGCTTTGGATTGGGTTTTAGGTGAATGCTCTGCTCTTTGCAGATGACAGCAAATGTCCCATGTTTAACCAGTTCTTGCACCATGATTAAAAAACTTGTGTTTTAAAGATTTTTGTTGTTCCATAGTACGTCTCAGAATTAATCTGGGTTACAAATTAAGCAGTTTCCAGTTTTAGTGGATCCTTAATCTGCTTTATTATTTGCTTTATAGCAAACAGATCCTTGTTTTATTCAGGAACATAGGAATCTTCAGGTATGTTCAGTAGAGTTACAGAAAAGCATTTTTAATAGACTTCTCTATGGTGCCAATTAACATCAATCTGCTTATTTTAAATATCAGTAAGAAATTATAAACATGAGAGAAACAGAAAATAATGGAACTGAATCTATTTAAATCTATCTGGAAGAGATTAATAAGTCACAGATCATGTCAATGCAATGATTTTGTTATAGGACAGGGAACAAAGCTCCAATCTGATTTACATGCTAGATCTGGTTGACCTGTAAGACATGTTTTTCTCCCCATGATAATGTAGCGAATTTATACCAATAATAATTCCAAGCATAACTATTCTGGCTATAAATAATTTCACTCAGTCAGGTACAACTGATCCTACTCATTTTTATCTTTCCAGGATAGGTTTTCTAAAAACATATACCTGTGAAAATGTTCTTAACTTCTACACTTACATCACCTCATATCAGTACATTTCTCCAGCAAGATTTATCTTATGGAAATTAATGGAATTGTATTATTGTCAAATAGGTGTTAAACCAGTACCTGTTCCTATAATTTAACCACTAAGCTTCATATATTTTAAACAAGGAGGTTTGCCTTTGAGAAAGGCACACTGAGAATAGTGATAAATCTTTCTGCATACCATATGATACTGCGCATTTGTACCTTCATCCTTTCTTTGAAAGACTTCTAAGTCAGTTACAGTGGGCTATGCTAGTCAGCTGAGTTTGAAAGGTCACAGATATTAAGACCGGAGTAAATCCGATCTCTTTCTAGTTTATAATGGTTCACTGATGAGCACACCTGTCCATTTTCTGATTGAAGCAAGGATCTTGGTGTTTTGCATCTTTGTTTTTAAAGAAATTTTCTCAGCCAGTTATTTGGGTATTTTTGGGGTCTGGGGGTTTTTGGTTTGTTTTTTCCCCCAAAGCATCAATGCCACAAATCTCACACACCAGGTGCGGTGCAAACCTGCATCTTTAGTCCTGCTTGCAGGAATCTCTTGCACCACACCCTGTCTTTGTTTTAAGACTTCATACCACCCACAGGTGGTGAAGACTCCTGGTGTGCCAGCTCTCACTTACCCCTCAGCTGGAAAACCCTTCATGGAGCAGTGGACACAGACATGTTGATGCACTTTATGGGCCTATGCTCTGTCTGTGGGCAGGGTGAGACCATGTTGGCATGTACGTATACCCAAATGGCACCAGCCTTGGCTTCCTCTTACAGCTCCTCCTAGGACCTTCTCATGGCCAGCACCAATGCTGTCAGCGATACCAGCAGTCATGTGCCCCCAGTTCTCTTCTTGGATCAACAGATGCATTTCAGGGATGTGGAGCTTGACTGTTCCCTCTCCACCCCTTGGACCCACGTCTGAGCCTTCAGCCCTCACACTGTTCATTAATTGTCCTTCTTGTGCTTTCATCACCAGCCATTTGCCAGCTGGGAATGGCTGACAGCTGTGGTTAGGACAGGAAGGAAATGGTCAGCTGATGACAAATGTATATGGAACTGTGACTCCATCCTGGCGCCTTTGAGGTGGTGGAGGACTCCAGTGGGACCCCAGCTGTGGAGATCAATGCTTCCCTTACACGACAAACACAGAACAAAGCTCCCAAAACAGTAGCTGCTACCTCTGCCCTTCCCACTACACATGACAGCAATGGCAGCAACAAGTCTGACTTTTTCTTCACCCAGTACTATGTAAAAGAAAATGATATACTTAATTAATCATGGTTTTATGTTCTGCCAACAGCATAAGCAGAATTCTCAAAGCTACTTTTCTCTGATTCTTTGCTGTAATGGTATGCATGACATAAAAGTACAGCATTCCTGTGACTCTTTCAAGCCTTATCAAATACTATTAAGTTGAGCTATAGAATATTCCAACTGCTACAGGAATAAGTGGGTGCCTGCCTGCCTGTAGAAAATTACAGGGGTATGGCAGAAGCTGGTAAGTAGAAACCATTTAAGATCAGCTGAAAGGCATTACGACAGCTGGCTTTGCTGGAGCTGAGCACGTGATCCTGTGTTGGCGTTATTACATATCTGGTTGGTAGGTATACAAGTTTGCAGTATGATTTTGAGACATTTTGAACCAGACAGAGGGTTTTAAGAGGAGGAAAACCTGTAGGTCTGTGAAGGATTTATCTGTCAGGGGTTGTTAAAATGTGTTTCTGCGACTCCATCTTTCCATGTGAATGAGTTTTACCACTGCATTTGAAACAAAGTCTCACTTGTGCCCAATATCACAAAATTCTTTGTCCCTGTGTTATTCAGTGGAATATAACTCTAATCTCCTACTATGTGTGTTGCCACTGGGCCCAGATCAGCACTCTTACTGCCCCATGAGCTGCAAACATCTCTGGGGAGCCCCAGGGCTGCCCAGGGCAAAATCTCATTCCTAAGCTTTGTCCCCAAGCACAGACAGCCTCTTTTCTCTGAGAACTCCCTAAACGTACTGGTCCCTTATTATCTTAGGAAGAGCCCCTGGTCCCTGAACTGTATTTTAACAGTCCAGAGATGGAATAGGATTAATTTTGTCAACACTGAAAAGAAACCGTGAGTCATAAAGAGTGCTTGGCCTTTTGCGGGAGCAGACTGCTCTATTTGCAGAGGAGTGCACGTTCCAGGAAGAAAACATAAAAGTGTAAAAAAGCTATGAAATAAAATTATGTTCTATTTAGAAACAGGACAAAAAGTTTGGCTTCATATCTGAAGCACAGGCATGGGTTTGCTATTTTCTCTGAACCAGTGAAGTTTTTGTGTGCCTGCGTTGGAGACTGTAATTTAACAGTTTTCTGCCTTGGCCAAATGCAGAGAGCAGCACAACTTCTTGAGAAACTAGTTATGCTTGCGGCACTCAAGTGTTCTTCTGCGTCCCCAGAAACAACTTCTATGTGAAGACTGGGATTTTGAAAACCATGCAGAGCTGGCCTGAGTCTCTTCCTAAATGTCACAGGGAGGGCTGGAAGCTGCTGCTTCTGCGGTTAGCCAGCGACACATACGGGCTTTGGAAACTCTGTATAACAGCACAGATTTCCACATCAATCAAAACCAAATGCAGTGTCCTGAGAAAAGTTTCAAAGGTTGGACTGATCTTCTATGTCAGAGCTGAGTGTCACTCAGATGCAATAGGCATAATGTGGTGCAGGCCCTCTCCTCTCCCCAGGAGCACAGAAGAGCTGGCAGGCTCTTTCGTGCATTGCAGATGAAATCATGACTCCATTGACGTTAATGGGAGTCATGCCACTGGCTGAGATGTAGCCAGTATTTACCCTCTGTGACTCTATGCCATCCAAAACTGGATATGCACCAAAGGGTCTCTCCATTTTATTACTTGGAATTCCACGTAATGCTTTTGTTCTGCTTCATTCTTAGCACATCTTTCGGATCTGCATTTTTCTGTGGCTTTTAAAATTTCCTAACATTGCACCACTTTGTATCTGCATTTGTATGTGTGTTTTCGTAGTTCATTCTGTCACTTACTGAAAAAGATTTTGTAAAATAATACAGGAATTTTAAACAGGATAAAAGATATTTTAGGAAATAGAGGATAAAATATCTTCTTGAAGAGTATTTTCATTTTTGGTCATGGTTCATCTGAAAATCATTCAGTCTGAGAAGGACACCCAACACGAATTAAAGCAATCATACAGAAGGAATTCCTTATTCATCAGGTACAGAGTCTTAAACTCCTGCTGCAGGTAGAATGATGGGTTGGATTGAAATGCAAAAATCAGACAGGGTGTTTTGTTTTTTTTCCCCAAAAGTGACAGCTAAAAAGAGAAACAAAAAACCCCCCAAAAGTAGACAGAAAGCCTTTTCTTCCTCTAGCATGGTCTGCTCTGTTGAGGAGCCAAATGAACAATTAGTGTTTTTCTTCTTGTCATTCATTTGCTGTGAATTAGGTTATCTCTTTGGAGGGATCTCTCTTATGCTTTGGGGACAAATGTTACCTTCGAGAAACGATTGGTTTGTTGAAGGAAGGGGAGCTTCCCCGCGACCCACTGTAGTTTTCAGAGATCGAAGCTGCTTGCAGAGTGCCAGCTCAGATGAATAAAGTCTGATCTTACCCTCTAGAAAGTTGTGGCCATTTTTGAAGAACAAATATTTATATCACAAATACATACATGAACATATGGCACCGGGCCTCATATAAATGGATGAAGTGCAATGACCTATTCACACTCTCGCCAGAGACAGCATCTGAAGCACATTATGCATAAGTGCCTGAGAACATGTCTGCACACATCTCATTGATCTATTGCAACAAGGGCATGCAAGGAGATGAGGATTGTTTATTTCTTATTGTTTATTTAATTGGACACAAGAGATGTTCAACGCCTTTCTCCTGCCCTAATTTCACAGTCATAATGGCAAACAAACTGAGGAAAAATGTAGCCTATTGCAGGTTTCTTTCCTGAATTGGAAGGTACATGAAATAACTTAGGTCTTCTCTGTCTCAAAAAACTATGGAAAAAATGCTACATGTAATAGACCTAATAGACAATGCAATACCAGTATCAACCTTCTAAATCACCAAGGCTCCTTTACTTACATTTTTAATACTGTGAGACCAAAAACTTCCAGGGAAACATATAGCGAGTTAGTATAATCTGTTATTCAGAAGGAATATGAGTATTTTAATTACATGCAGAAATGGTTTAGCAATGCTTGTTAATAATTTTAGTGCATTACTCAAATGTAAAGTGATATTTGAAAGATATTGGAAATAGCTTTAATAAAGTAATGAAGTGTGTTTTAGTTGGCCTGATATGCATATTTATTAGAATATTTCTAACTGGAAATGAATTTTCAGAGTGAAGGGTAGGGGGGGGAAAAGGTTAAGATTAGGAAATGTTGAAGTGTGTTGTCTCAACATCCTGAATAAGAATAATCTTCTTTAGGGGCACTGCAGGTTCCTTGTTTTCTTCTTATCATCCCACTTGCTGCGCTGACATAAAACAATGGGGTCCCTCAACCACTTCCTTTCCTGTTGCCCTCATTATACCCTGGAATTTAAAACATTAGTGGTTGTCCAAAGCACCTTGAAGAAAGTTACAGTTAGCCTATAGATCAAGTCACATACCTCTGCAATCCCTTAATCATTTGCTTTTTTGTCTTAGCAAAAAGGGAAAAAGGAAAGCTTGTTTGAAAAAAATTTGGTGTATTTGAGGATTTTAAATTGTAAGTACTAACTTAATGAGGGAAACTGTAATGACTCGTTCTGTTGCAGTTAATGTTAGGTTACACGTCAACTCCCCTTTGCCTAGCAAAATCTCTCCAGACCGGCCTGTAATTTTTGTGGGGATTGTCACACTTTCCCCATCTCTGTCTAGCAGTGCCTGCTGAGAAAAGGCAGTGGTGGGTCCTGGTATCAGTGTTCATACAGAGGAGTGCCAGAGCGCAGTACTGGTACTAGTGTGCAGGCAGAAGGTTCTAACTGGGAGACGGGGAGATGCAGGAGCCTAAGAAGTAATGTGGTTATACCTTCCTCCCTTCCTGCGTCTCCTCCAGCACCACCAAACCTCCCCATGTTACACTCTGCTGCTTTTTTCCTGGATTCCCTCTATCATGCCTTAACTCTGCTCTTCTCCAACTGGTCTCAGGGTCCTGTTCCCACTTTTCCTGCTCTGCTGGTTTTTTTTACTTCATCTTGGGCATCCTGGCTCACCAAGCTATCCAGTTATGACAGAAAACCAGCGCTGTCTGTAGTCTTATTCTGCCACAGAGGCGAAGTCCTTCAACGTCCAACTTACTAATGATCAGACTGAGATTTTTTTTGTTTGTTTGTTTACTATATCTCCTAAAGAATACGTGGGAAGACACTGATGACTGCTGTGGTTGTATGACAAAAAAAGAACCATTTTTTCTCGGGTATTTGACACAAGCTGTTCTTGCTATATATCTGCAAAGAGTAAAACTTTTGCATCTGTGTAGAGCCTGTAAGTTCCTCTTTTATTCCCTGTGGAGTGTTTCAGAGTGATACACTTAGTGTTCTCTTCATAACATTACCTAGTACACAAAATATGAGTTGGAAGACACCATCAAGGACCCTTAAAAAATTGAGGTATGTTTAAACAATGTCAAAAGTCTACTTGTTTATTAGGAGACTATGACGAGGTCTCTTTTTCCATAGAAAGCAGTGAAATCTCAGAAAACAGCAGTGCCAAGGCACACCTGGTCCCTGGACAGCCTGCACAGCTCCTTATCAGAAGTGAAGCAAGCCAGTTTAGTGCGTCGTTGCCTTGTGTCCCAGATGACAGTGACACTATTTTAAACCTTGTGCAATTAGGTTGAAAAGGAATTGAAAACCAGCTTGTGACAGGGTGATTATACTGCTCCTTGCCAAGACTTTAAAGATGTGTGGAGAGTAATTTTAGAAATGCTATATATGTTAGTTGCACTTAAAACCCTTTGCAAGCCTGAAAGGATGTTTGGAGTTACAGTTTAAAAACAGTGGGATTTAGTGCAACAGGTTTTGGCAAATGAATCACTACAGTTCCTACAGCTGACAAATTAATGTGGACCCGACAGACTAACATGTACCATGTGTTTATTTTGGCACTAAATGTGGAAAAATTATTTGGAGAAAAATTGCATTATTCAACAGATTTCTTGTTGTGTATTTTTGTGTGTGTGTTTTCTCCTTCCTTTAATTGAAATCACAAAGGTAAGGTTCAGAAAGACCTTCTGATTGATACCATATTTATCATGTTATTATAAACTAACAACACCATTACATGATATTTTATGTATTAGGCTATCTGATCATAGAAATTCTCTCACTACTAAAATGGAACAACACTTCCCCATATCCTGTCTTGTAGGGTCTCTCTCTCTACAGGTTGGGTTAGCGCAGCTCTTTGTACTTCTCCAAACTGCCTCAATTCTTTTGTGACCATGTCTACATACCACAGAAGCTTAAGGCTATTCTTGTACACATGAGAGCTTAAATTAAACTGGATATGTCTCAGGAAAAAAAATAAATTCCAACCTAATTGTGAGAATGAGCTAATTCTGTGTGTGACATTCTATGAATTTCTACTAATTTTGCTACGCAGGAAGTAGATTTCATGATACTAATGCTCTTCGATCCTAAGATTTCTGACAGATAGTATCTTTCGAAATTCTTGTTGGCTTTCCCAACCCTGCTGGGTTTCTTTTTTGTTTTTGCTCTTTTTATTTTATTTCTTTTATAAAAAAAAGGATCTTAAAAAAAGTTCTGATTAAACAGTAAACAAATAACAAGTCTTTTCCATCTGCAGAGAATTTAAAATTAGGTTTCATTAGCAGTTTGGAAAGTATGTCACAGAGGCTTGGGAGAAGTGAAGGGAGGTGAGTGACCTCTAATGACCGTCAGCCCTGCATTCTCCCTTTGTGTCTTCTTTCCTCTAAGCCCAGCAGCTGACAACATCCATAGAGACACTCTCCTGACATCATTCATTTGGATTCCTACAAACGTGACCTTTACTTCCTACTGCCCAGCATGGAGAGGGTCTCTAGTGTCAGAAGGGGTCTATTCTCTGCTTCTTCTCGGGATTCTTAATAGAATAGTTAAGGGCCAGCAGTGGATACTTAGGGAAAGATTATGACAAATTAGTTGAGTGCAGAGCAGGATTTTGCCCCACAACTTCCAACTTACAAACTGCCATCAGTCCAGGGCCTCCATCAGAATCTCTACCTGCTTTTTTAAAATCCTTGTTTTATTTCTTCCTTAACTTTCATGGTGGCAACAAGTAAATTGTTGTCAGGCACAAAGGAACAGTCACCTGCCTGTGAGACAATGGTTAAGATAACCAACTCTGTAAAGCCCAAGAAGACTCAGATGAAGGTGACATCCAGTATTTTGAAGCAGACAGCCAGGATGGAAATGCAGATCAAAGGAGTGCCTTCGGTTGTCAGAGAAAGAATAGACTTTTCTGAGCATCATGGTGGCAGCTTGAGATCTATCATTTTGCCAGAGGATGTCTGAATACATTCATTTCCAAAGACTGGTTTCAGTCAAACCTTTCACAGCCTTGTAACAATTTTGTCTAATTTAATTTCCTTTTGTTTAATACAATTTCCCCTCTTTTAATTTAATTTCCTATGTTGTGTTTTAATAGAAGATGAAAAGTAAAAATGGAAACAAAATATCAAGAACAGGGACAAAAGGAAGACATATCCAAACATATATCCATGCCCTTATGATTAAGTAAGCTATAACTGATGTATCTGGTAGGATTATGGACAGGGAAATATCGTGCTTTGCATCTCTGTTTCTGTGTCTCTGGCTATGAAGTTAGAGACCTCAATACTAATGTCTGTGTTTTATGGGGACGTGAAAGAAATGCTTGTTCTGTAAATCACTGTAGCTTTATCCAAAGTAATGAGTCTCTGATTAATGAATCAATGTCACAAGCACACCCCACAAGGAAAAAATGATCTTGCCCACATTTGTGCCTAACTCATTTTCTTGGCTGATCCAGCTGCTTCTGGGACAGCGCTGATCACAAAAAGAAAGGGGGTTACTTGTGTCCCTCCCAGCAATGCTCTGAGAGGCAAAACCATACCACAGCTAGACAAAAACAAATTCTAATTTGCTAACAAAATAAGACAGTAGTTGCAAAGACAAAACCAAACCAACCAAACAAAAACCCCCTCTTTGGTATTTTCTATAGGCATTAGAAAATGTTTAAACTTCAAAAGAAAAATAAGCTGCAGCACTTAGAGATGTAAAGCATCTGATTTTAGAAAGCGTCTTCCTCAGGATCCACCAGATTGGAAATACTGAAAAATAAAAAAATAGTTTCAGTCACTAACTGATTTTCAGCTGTTAAATTTCTCTTCCCTTTTGATCTGTTTAGGCCACATGTTGGGTTGTAATTAGAACAAATTTAAATTACAATTAACAACTGCCTGTAGGAATGCTTGAAACAATATAAGTATCAGGTGTTGTTTGTAAGAACTTATTGCCTGTGACTGTAAGGCTTATGGGAGTGCTTAGAGCAATTTTTGTCTTTTAATTTTGTAGCCTGGCCACAACACTGGCCAATTAATTTGGGATCATAAAAATTAAGACAACTTTAAGGCCTTGGTTAGAGTTATTTGGGGAAATTTCATTTAAACCATCCTTCTCTTGAAATTGAAACTTCTACACCAACTTTGACCATTTTTTCCTTGGGCAGAAGTTAATCTAAAAATGTCATATTTTTATTCCCTGGATTAAGTATTTCTTTTAAATTCTGTTTGTAGAGAAAGGAAATATATTGCTGTGAAAAAAACCTGGCAACAGTAAGTATCAGTGTTCTTGTGTTCAAGAAATTGTTCTTGTCTCTGACAAGGAGGATGACAATTTGGAATGCAGTTGGAAGGGTATCGATGATTCAGTAATTAAAATGAGTGTGATTATACCAGAAGCTACTCCTGCTGCCATTTGTGACAAAAATAATTGGCTGAGGAAAAGAATGTCTTGGCATTAAAGTGTGCTTTGCAATATATATGAGGTTTTTTTTTCCTAGGAATTCAGCGTAGCTGGCTGCACAAATAAAGGTTCAAAAGTCTGAGATGAGTAGAAAATATAAGGAGCTACAGAGACAGCTTTTGAGCATATGTCTATGCATGTTTCTGTTGATAATATTTTCATGCTGTTACAGATGGAAGGGAGCATCTGCTAAGCACACAAGAAGCAAAAAAAGGCTGGTGCTGACAAGTTCACCCAAGACAATTAAGGATAATTTATTGCTTTAACAACATAGCCCTGAATGCAGGGCAGGGCAGAATTACATCACCTAGAGAGGAGCATCTGCAAGATTTTACCTCTCAATGCACAACCCCTAAAGGCATTTCTCCCTGGGAAGGAGGGTTGGTACAGAGTTTCCGTTGTGGCATGGTGGTCCAGCTTCCCTGGCATATGTAGGTCTGGGTGAGTCATGTCCTAGGTTTCCTTGGAGAAAGTGCAGAAACTGTTTTTCTGAATTGCTCTTGTGACAATCTGTGAAGCTGATGCAAGCTGCCAGTTTGCCCAGGCACAGCAGGTCCACAGCTAGCAGAAGATTACACGGCAACTTGACAGTCTACTCATAACCTTTTATTTGGTCAAACACTGCAAACTGGAGGCCAGATTCTTATGTATTATCAGTGTACACATTTATATATCTCTGCTCATTATCAGTCTTGCACTCAGTGCAGATTGCCTTGATAATTTATTTGTTTTCATTTTCAGTGGTTAGTGTGGTGTTTGCAGTCAGATCTGACTAGTGTCCTACTAGTTTTTCCTTTTTGCTGCTTACCCTTCAGCTGATTTTCCAGCTGAACAATAAGCTGAAACAAGAACATTTGAGTTGGAAATGGGTTTGAGTAGCCTGGAAATGTGAACAATAGGTGGTCTGCAATTAAAGACAGCTTGTCTGTGGACATTTAGTCCTAGTTTTCTCATTCAGACTGGTTGCACATGATCCACACACAAGTGGCATAAAAAAAAAGAAATAAGAAAAGAAAATCTAAATGGAATATTTTTTTAAAATTCTTAGGAACTGTAGTGAAGTGACATGACTGCCAGGAAAGCTTTATTAAATAGCCATTAAACATAAAAAGAAAAATATTCTTGTAAGAGTCTTGGCCCCAGTCAGCTCCGTGGACTTGGCATGCATTCTAAAAATTCTGGATTTCTTTTAGTTCTTTAGTTTTGCTCTAAAATCACTGTTTGACTTCAGAGCCAAAGACCTATGTGCTTGCTCAAGAATAAGTAGCTACAACTTGTATTTGAAGAGTCACTGAAAGATTTGTATCTAGTTAGGCAATTTTGTGCCCTTTGGTAAATGCTATAAAATGCAGTTCTTCTCTACCAGTTCATTATTTAGTGGTATGTTGCCACAGGGAGCCTTGCAATATCACCAGTAGGACTCGGTGAGATATTGAGGTCATTCCTCACTGCATATTATTATCTCTTACTGTAAATGATGACACTGTTTTAGTGATCAAATGTTTCTGAGTCCAGCATTCATAGTGTAGGGAGGGACTGAAGGTTTTCTGTACATCTTCTGCTTTACTCAGTCTTTCTTTGACAAGGATAAACTTAAAGCTCATCTACACAAAGACCTAATGGCAGGCTCCTCAAAAGGAGTCTGTTTCCATTGGCATGCTTAACACACTTAAAAAAATACATTTTCAAAGCCTATCACTTGGGAAACTTAACAGATCAGCTCCGGTAATTTTGCTGTGGAAGCTTATTATAGTATTTCTGCCTCCAGCTGTCCACCTCATGCTTATGCCAGAAGCTATTAAATGATGATTCTTTTTTTTTGGTTGAAGCGGTCGACGCCACATCATATTTTTCCTAACTCCTTACTTGACAGTAGGATGATAAACACTGGTAGAGTGGCAAAGCAAACAGCTAGGGGCTTTATCTTCTTAAACTGCTGCAGTGTATAAAATTCTCTAGACTTGCCAAAAATAGACATTTATCTCCCACAAAGCCACCTTAGTCTGCTGCAGGAAGAGGGTACTTCCTACCTACTCAGTTAAATGGCGTTTACTTTTCAGAAATTCCTTGAATAATGAGTTGAGTTTTTTTAGCCTGAAGCAAACCTCTGTGGGTTTGGTTTGTTTTGATTCATGAAATGGAAAAATCAGCAAAGTATCAGACCTGCCCAAATAGCAGCAGTCTTACTAGTGTGACACAAAAGCTGAGGTCAGGGTCTTGCACATGTTGAACAGTAGAAGCAGGAAATCCTCCCTAAAACACATTCAGTGGATTTCTGATGCCTGAATGAAACCAGCTCTCAGTGTAACCCAACCTTTCCAAACTCTATGAATTGCTATGAAATTACTTTAAAAAATGTATTGCAATTACACATGGGCATGGCTCCACAGGAAGTTTTGAGGTTTTTTTCCTTCATTAGGAATTCTGTTCCAGAAGCAGAAACTGGGTTTTTTTGGCACTGAGGGAGTTTTTCCTGCCACTCTCTGTTCTGTCATTTCATGATCCCAGCTACCTGGGAAGACAGAGCATAGTGCAATTTGTCAAAAAAAACCAGCATGTATTTTAGTTTTCCAGGTTAAAATTCATTGAAGCTCAGTAGCTGTTACTTGAGATGTGACTGAAGCAGAGGTGGGTAGACCATTACAGTTGGGAAACAGTAACTGTCCCAAGACAAGCTGATCCCTGCCTTGCGTGGGAGCACAAGTAAACTCAGGGCAAAATACCGATCTCAGTTGAAACTTTACCACCTTAATTCTGTTTTGATGCTCCACTTGTTTTGATTGGCTCAGCATAGAAATGTCAAATTTTAAGCGCTTTGCATAGCTAGGGTTATTGTTTGTTTACACAGCAAAATGAAGATATACTTGCAGCATGAGCAAGAGTGTAAGCCCTTTGGGGCCCAAGGATACCACACGTTGTTTGCAGTCAGTGCTAACATATATCCCAGCATATCTTCATTGTCATCATTACCACTGTGAGGTAAGCTTTGACTGGTTTGGTCTGACTGTTTGAGGTAGAGTTGCCAGATATGGAAAAATAGAGGCATTTTTGTTGCTCAGACCTGTCCTAAAGAAATTTAATCTAGTCTAGACAGCACCACTGGATGAGATTCATCTCACCTAATTTCAGCTATTTAATAGTTAGGCAGCAAGTTGAATTAGTTAACTAATTGTCCCTGGAGAAGGATGGCTGTTTGCAGAGAATGACTTGTCCTGGCCTGTTTCTACAGTGAATCATTTTCTGTAGGCAGCCATCTCCTCCTGTTGAGTGCTGAGTGGTCTAGATGACTAGCTTAGATGATGACTGTAACTTTTCAGTAGCAGGAGTTAGGTAAGATGAATCCCTCCAAATAATTTTTATCTACTCCAGACAACGTTCCCATCTCAAGGTGCACTGTGTATAGCCAATGTCTACAGAACTGGCTAGAGGAACCGCAAACACAAAGGGTATGACACGCTTTTCAAGCCTTCTTCAGCCTGGATAGAGAGCAGGGCTTGTCTTATGCTTTCATTCTCCTTATTTGGTATAATTAACCTTACGAGGCCTTTTTCCCAATGGGTCTTTATGAATCATGCACAAAAGAGAATAATATCACTGCTCTTCATTCATGCTTATACAGTGCTCTACGAGCCACAGAGGGAGGCTTAAATACATGTCAAGACCAGCAAGAATTAGAGTTCAGAGGCTTGTGTGTCTTGACATTATGGCTGCAAATACGAAGAGTACAGTACTTGCCCCAGGGACTTTAAGCGATTTGACAATAGATGGCTACGTCTTCTGGAAGTGACCAAGGTATGAAATGGACAAGTCCTAGTGAGCAGATTCACACGAGACTCAAACTTCATTTTATTAGACTAGTGCCAGGCTGGCTCAATTATGGTGACTCACAATGTTTTCTTGTACTGTGAACAGAAAGAACCAACCTAAAGTTTGAAAATGTCTCACTTCTCCAAACTTGTTAGACATGTAGTTATTTTCTGCTCTGAGAAGATGGGGAAAACAAAAAACGGTCCCCACCCCAGCATGTAATGCTTCTATTCAGAAACAAGGAATAGTTTGCTCATTGCTTCAGAGATCATTTGTCATGATTTTTTTCTTTCCCAGCTAACTCTGGCTTTGAGTATTTTTTCATGAAAACTTTCTAATACATGAAAGGATTTAGTTTCAAAACACTGATTTTGTAGGCGGCTAACAAAGATGTCCTTTTCTTCTCCACTTTTGCTTGGAATTGTTTCTAGAAAAAAAATCACAAAAGGGGGGGTAATTTTTACATAAAAGCTGCTACTTGTAGGAGACCTTTATATGCTTAGCAATTTAAAAGAAATACTGAAATTTTTGATACACTACACAGGCAATGCCCTTCACATGAACAATCATTGTAGATCACTCAAGTGCCATATAGTCTTTGTGTCATAATAATCTACTGTATAAAACTAAGTAGTCATAAAAGTAATCATTTAGGCAAAAGGTTGCTATTTCATCTAGCAGGATGGTTATTGCAATAATAGTGTATCTAAGACATGAGAGACTTTAAGAAAGGGAGAGACAAAAAGAAACTTAAACCAGCCAGTGTCTGTTTCCACTAAGCTACTAAATCACATCTTATTTCAGACCAAGGTACATGTTTAAATTTCTATCCAAGTTCTAATCCAGTGGCTTTAAACTAAGCTAGTATCTGCTGCTGAACTGGATCTGCTCTTGGATAAGTTTCCAGCAATGCTTTTTACTTAATCGTGCCAAGCCACTTGGCAAACTGCATGCATACAGAAACAGGGCACAGAAGTCTCTCTCCTTCTTCAAGTTCATGTATCTTTTTATCTTTCTTCTTGTACTGGTGACACAAGATCTCTGGATAAAATAACCTGTTTAAAGGAATGCATTATCACTGTAACACTATAGCATTGATAATATTAGTAGAATAACAGCATACTTTTCAATTATTCATCTTTAAGCACACAGTTAAATACTGTGCCAGACTGCACACCCAAAGGGTTGGTATTTGTGCTTTTTGTTGGAATTTTAGTTCAGTGCTTAGTCTCTCTCTGTAGTGAAGTATGAGAGACACTTCTAAAGGATAATTTTAGTAAAGCGTTTTGGTCTCTAGAGGTGCCTTTGTGTCTTCATCAACTGTATAAAACATCGGTATTGTTGCATACTTTAACCAGGACAAATCTAAGTTAAAATGCATTTGCAGCTTGCTGTTTGGATTTCCTAAGTTGTGAACGCCAGATTCCATAACCCCAATGACACCTTTTCTTGACACTGTATTTTCAGATATCAGTTACATGCAAAAAAAAAAATGCAGAGATGGGTCAGTCGTGTAATATATGTTGGTACAGCCTTTCATGGTGAGTTTTACCCCACACTTTTACTCCTTCAGCAGCCTCTACGCCTCTGATCTCCAACAGGCTAATCCCACACCAGTGCTAACCATCCTTTGTCCCCATCTTTTTCCCCATGATGGACAGCCTTGCCAGAAGTTAGGGAAGATGCTGGAAATGAGCCTTTTCAGGAGGTATAAACAGCAGCACCAGCCGTCCCATCTATGATAACAATTTGCTTATTACCTTGAGATTCTTTTTCCTTATACCCTGTGACCTCCTCCCTCTTACCACTTACACCACCATCCATCAGTTGTCATCTGCTTCCCTTCAGTCCCTCAATGTCAGGAAACATATATTGAGAGGTGGAATTTCGAAATCTGCCTGTAAAACAGAGAAAACAGGGCAAACAGAACAGTAGAGCAGCTGAATTCTAGGACATTATATGGGAAAACAAAGGGTTGTTTTGTTTGAGGGTTTTTTTATGCAGTGAGTGCTGCAGAGTATTGCAAAGGTGTGCATTTACAAATTGCTTCAAAGTTTGGAATTTTTCTGTCCATTTCTCAGGCCTGACTCTCCTCTGTCCCTGTTTTCATTAGGTTGAGGATATATCTCACAGGTTTCCCAACTCTGGAGTGAAGGGCTATACGTACAGCTAGATGTACAATTTGCATTTTTTCTCTATCTAACCAAATGTTTTAATTTCACCCTAGGCAGCTTGAAAAGGTAACAACAGAATTTTAAAGTCTGGATTGTGGAAGAAGGCTTCAAAACATTGGGTAAATGGATATCTTTGCTGTTATTAGGTGATAGTTAAATAAATACCTGTAAGTACAAATAAGTAGATTATCTACATGAGAGCAACATCTCAGAGTGCAGTACAATGACTATGAAAATGAAGACGTGAACTGAGGCAGCAGATCTGAGGACATGCTGGAAACCCCTGATATCAATGTATAACTTTAACATCTATCCGAAAAAGAAGTTTCTAAATTAGGAGAATTCTACCAAACTTCCTTATAGTTAGCTTTTCTTAGATGAAAATATGGGCTTCCTCACCTGGTGGGAAGAAAAGAAAGCTTGCATAGCTTTTAGTCTCTTTGAAGTATAAGCCTCACAGGACAAATAAGGATTTGTCTTCTTTCAGTTTAGGTACACACAAACAGAAACAGTGGCAGATGGACGATAACATCATTCCATTGTATTTGTACATTGTGCTTATAAATATGATAAAATTTATCCAGAAAGTTTTCTTAAATGCATAATCTCCCTAGTGAGCAATAGATTTCTCTGATCCCTCAAATAACTCTATATTGAAGCAAATAAACTTTAGCTATAAAACTTTCAAGACACAGTCTTCTGATTTATATTTCTCTTTGCCTTCCTGGTGGTACAGAGAAGATCTATACAGTCAGGATGATGTACCTCTCAGGGGCTTGATAAAGCCACCATAAAACTGCTGCAAAATATCTGGTCATTTATACAACTCAAAACATTCTGCCATGCTAGAAAAGAAAAGTTGACAATTGAGCACCAGGAGGCCCAAAATATTCCTACCCAATGGAACATGGATTTCCTAGTGTCACTTATCTTCCCGTTTCAGTGCCGTACCATATGTTCCCATACAATATTGTAATGTGCCCCATATGTTAGCTTTCCTTGATGAAAACCAAGAAGGCAGCAAATTGCAGCACTGACACAAGAATTGTGATTTTTTTTTTTTTTAGTTCTGAGCTTAGATCCATTTCTTTTACTTTTTATATTCTGCCGGGTAAGTGCTCTCCAGTGAACATTCATATTTCATGAAATATTGTGAACAACTGTTCAGTGAGCAAACGTGCATGAATGTTTCTAAATAACAAGTGTCACAACAATCAATTTCATTTTTAAGACAAGGATGGGTTTACAAAAAAATATCATCTAAAACATCTATAACTGTTCATCTCCTTTCTGTAAAACATTAAGAAAAAACAAACTGAAGATTTAATTCATCCTGGCAAGCAGAGCTAGTCAGAGGTGAATGTGGCCAAAACAGAGATTTGGGTCTCAGCTGTGAACATGGAAATGAACTTGAGTGTTTACTGAGAAAACTCTGACCAGATTTGAGATGAATAGGAAAAAAAATGCAGTGAGGAATCATTAAGTTACCCAAACCAAAACTTTCTCCTTCTGTGTGTGTGTATGCATGTGCCTGCGTATTTGTGTGTGAAAATAGCTATGAAGTTTTGGTCTTAGGCAGAGCTTCCGAGAGCATCATGTGTTAATCTTAATGTAGCCTAACTAACTAACCAACCAATCAACTAACTAACTAACTGATTAATTAACTATCTAACTAATTAACTAACTAACTAACTAACTAACTACATCTGGAACAATGACTTAACTGTGATATTTTTTCTTTTGAGACAGAAAAGACTGACTAAATATCAGGATGACCTTTTTAAGTCTTATGCTGTGTTGCAGAATGCTTTATTGACTGTTCTGACTTTCGTCTTGTTTGTTGTGGGGTTTTTTTCTTTCTTTTTTTTCATTGAATACAGCATAATTCTTATTGTTTAAACATCTACTATAATTTTTGATAATTACAAACTATGGTAGAGATCGTCTGCTAAGGGACATTTGGAAAAAACTAACCCAAGGAAGTTAAATATGTGAACTCAAGCCTGACCACACGCCTTTGTGAACACTTGATCTGGTTATTAAAACATCCTCCATTCAGTTTAACTTAAGTCACTTTCAAAATAAATGAAAATAAATTGTATTAAAGCCACCAGTTCACCAGGAGGAGATCCGCAGAGAGATCTGGGGCAGATCAACATGTCGCCAGAGAAAGCCAATTCAGCATAATTTTTATGATGCCTGGAGTTTACAGTCACAACAACTTCAAGTATAGTCCCAGCAGATCTAACTCTTTCCCTTCCCATATCCTGAAAATCAGGTAAAATAAGGGTTAACATGAAAGTCTTAATCCAGTTGATTGATAACTCTTGGATATTTTAGAAAGCTTTTTTGCTCTGCAGCTTCCAAGCACTGTGCTCTGTTGTCTATCCTAAGCACTGCAGGCAAGAGAAGATGGATTTAAAACTAAATTTTCACAGCATTTGTGAAGTTAACACAGAATGTAAAATGCTACTTAGCAGGGCTGGGTTTGGGGTTTTTGTTGATTTTGGTTTTTTTGCTTTTTCTACATGTTTCAGCAGTTAATGAACCTTTTCAGACTGAGCTCCTTGCTGTGCAATTTAGCAGGATGTATGAATGCCATGGTGCGGATTTCCCCTGAGACCCATTACTTCCTGATCCCTGCTATCAGATGAGATTTATGATGTGGATAAAGAGGAGTTTGGGTCCATTTAAGGTTTACTGCTTATTGACCATTAAAACGGCTAAAGTGATTTCTAGCAGCAGAGAACATCATATTGGTGACTGCGATTATGCAGAGCCTTTGTATTTTGGGGAAGTGTTTGTTTCTTAAGGCCTACCAGCTTTCTGGTTCACTGTGCTGCAGAACAAAGATCTTTCTGGCTGGCTCCAGCAGGACTTTACTAGTTGAAACACATACTTGAAAATATTATGAGTGGATGAAACAGTTTACTAAGGCATGTTAATCCAAAAGTAAAAGAAATCAAAAGATTCAGCTGAGTCCTTTCTGCTTTAGTTTCAGCAGCCCTTGGAGGCTGTGTTTCAAGACTAATGAAGGCAAGGCTGATGGATATGGTGGAGTCATACCATAACTTAGTCTGTGTATTTGTTTTATACTCCCTTCCAAAGGGCACAATGCCAGAGATTCTAACTCTGGATGAGTATTTTTTTAATGAGATCTTACATCAAGAGCTTTCCTATCAGGTCTAATGGCAAGCATCAAAGCCCATGTCCTCACAAGAAAGCCACATGAAAATAACAGAAATGGTTCCCCAGTTTTAGTGCTTAGTCTTCCACTAGTTTATACTTTGTCATATAAAGGCAACTCAAAATTAGTGCTGGTTTTACTGTAACTGTGATGGTTCAGAAGCTTTCACAGGCATTTCAGCTGTTTAGCAAGATATAGTAGAGAGGTTGAACATAGTGTGTGTGTGTATATATATATACACGTATGTGTACACATATACTTTCAGGGACAGGACTTTTCTATCCATACTCAAAGTATATTATTGATTATATGTAGTTAGTAAGCTTCTGTCCTGCTATATCCTGACATCCTGTCATTGTGATAGCTTGGCTGTAAGAAGCTGTCAGGGGATTTCTCTGTAATTGAGAAGAGTTGGTTGGGAAAACTGTAACACAATAACTATGCCAAAAAGTGTCCTTAGAGGGTACATTCCTTAGGTCTGGAGGAGTTCTTTCGGTTGGCATCCTCACAGAAAATTATTTATACCAGTAGAAAGAGTTCTTGCTGCAGTGGTAACAATGATTAACCAGTTTTATTGCAGACACAATTATATCAGGTAGCACTATGGCTTTTTCACATTTGTAGCTGATTCATTTATACTTGACATGTTTCAAGCCTGCTTATTCTGTCATCAAAATCTTACCTTCTTATCTTTTCAACCATCCCTTTGCTTGAACATGGACTCTTCAGTGGACACTTTATCCCTCTGCCAGGTACTGCTGTGGGAATAAAGAGCATGAGACCCTGCAAATGCCAGTAACACAAAGAGTCATGAAGATAATCATAGTATCTCAGTGCTTGAGGGAAACACCACTTCATAAGCAGCACAAACCCAGTGATGTTTTTTCCCCTTTTATGGTAAGACTTACTAGTATATGCACTATAATTGTGTCAGTTTAGAGGTTTTTTGAGTTATTTTTCATCTTTTACATCTTCTGTTTGGGTAGAAATCTGTCCCAAAGCAGCAGGTCCTGTGCATAATCATAAGGGAGCTGAGATATACGGTTGTTCTGCCATCTTGGGGACCAAATAACAGGCTCATAACACAGTTTTTAACTAGTTCCCTTTAAAACATCAGATCTCCTACAATGATGCAAATCGTTCATCTACTGACCATAAATTATAAGATAATTAATGGAATACATCAGTTTTGAAATGGAATCCTTAGGATCTAAGAATTATGAGTTGGATTGTAATCGCTCTTTGAACCATTTGATGGATTTGGATATAATTGTCACCTCATGAGCCACAGAGCATGTCATTACTGCGTATTTATTATACAGCCTTTGTCACATAACTACAGAAAGATTGCTCAGAGATGCACACTTTATAAAACTGAGTGAAACGAAACATTTATTCTCATTTTCTTATGCATGTTTATTGTTTGGATTTTTTTCCAACAATCTTTTTAGAGGTTCTAAGGCAGGAGAATTATTTAAGTGCACTTGGAACAGAAATTTCTTTGCAGGTTACATGAAAAAACACTTAGAGCAATGGCTCCATTTCTATCTAGGCAAAGCAAAGGAGAAAGCACATGACAAGGTTTTGTATTAGAAGTGAAATTAATTTTACCTTTCAGCTATTGACCTGAAGGTGTGAGATTTTTTTGCATGTGCAAATGCCCCCACATTCTGCAATTATCTTCTCTTGCAACAAACTAAAAGCAGGGCAGATTTCTCACTAAAACTATGCTTGCTTTTTTTTTTTTTTTCTTTACCCCACAATTTTTGTGCAGGGAAAAGGCTTTCAAAACGTAAATGTACTAATGGTTGATATAACCTATATCCAGTTAAAGATCCAGTTAAAGATCTCTTTGCGCAACAGAATGATATAAAGCATTCAGTGTTAATGAGCTTCAGATCAGGCATGTAGACAGAAATTTCAATACCTATCCCTACCTTAATTAGATATTAATTTTGATTCTACACACTTCTCCCCAGGGGTGCGGTATCCAAGGCCAAGTTTATTCTTGGATCTCTTTATTTATAAGCTGACTGATAGGTAAAGCATTCCCCATGTGGGTGCAGTTAGCCTGGCATTGTTCTGCCATAGAAACACACCCTTCCCTGAAACAAGCAGATACACAGTTTGCTGGTATAACTGTTTGAAGATTAGGAGTTTCTGTTAGTACAGCTATGCCAGCCAGGGATCAAACCAACACACATGTGGAAAAAATCTGTTGGGGGAGACAGGGCTTAGGAAAGGTTTGATATGATCCCTGCGCTGAGAATGATGCTTAGCACTCACTCGCCGGGAAGACTGTATACATATTATTTCAGAGCTTTCCCTGTTCCGTTTTCATATCCAGTGCCTCTCCCAAATGACTTGCTCAGTGTAATAAAATAAATGTATTGTATTTTATCTGATGCTTTCACTACTGTTCTCAGCCACCTCCCTATCTTGTATTCTTTCATCTGTGTGACTCATCATCTTTCATTTAAAAAACCAAGCATGTCAGGGCATTCAGAATACAGTCAGGAAAAAGAACCTGGTGAATTTATTTGATCTCCTCTCCAGGCTTTCTGTTGGATTAAAAAAAAAAAAAAAAAGGAGCAATTGTTGGTTAAAAAGGAAAATTCTGGATAAAGTATTTCCAGTTCCTCAACTGGAATCAGAATGGAGACTTTTGGAAACTTGGGAAAATTGGGTTTAAAATCCCATTATTCCCTCATTTTCTAGTGGGATTTCAGATATATTTTGTGCATTTGATTATGAAAATTTGTACTGATGCAGTAAACTATCTAGGAACCTCAGTCACAGTTCAGAGCACACTGTGAAGCCCATAGAGACAAAGCAGAAAGATATTTTGTGAACAAAGGAGCTTACAATCTGAATGGAAAATCAGAGACCATACAGATAAAATCAGAGCAGAACACGAGGTGATTTGTGATCAGAATTTTTTGCAGTATTAAAAGGGAAATAAAGAACCTATCTCGTGAGAGGAAATCAGAAGGAGCTAAGTTTGTTTCGCCTAGCAAAGTCAAAGCTGAGCGTACTATTCGTAGTTACATTTTGGAGACAGGAAAATATGAGGGAAAGAGGAGAACTGTTGAAATTTAAAGATAGGTCAAAGCAAAATGCATACAATTTTGTCCTAAAACAAGTTAGCTAGAAGAAGATTTGTATCTTCTGAAAATGTAGAAATGGTCTTCCAACATGGGAAGTACGAAGGAAAAAATGAAATTGCTTCAATATAGCACACGAGGCATTGACAACAGGATAGGAAGGATCCTGCAATTTGGCATATGAGACTCAGGCTGTTCTACTTGCTCCTATCTGCAAGAGGGGCTGAAGTAAGATTTGACTGCTATCTGTTCGCACTCCATTCACATTGTACTTAATTAGCTCTTTGCTTCAGGGCCTCTGCCAGGTAAGTGCAGGAACATGAAGAATGTTCTCTTTTTCCTCCTTCAGTGCAAAACATGGCTTCTGGGAAAGGTGGCGTTTTACTTTCTTCTTACATGTCAGTGATCAGTACGAAGTCCTCTAGATACTTTGATCATTGTGGCTCATGTGCTGTAATCATATCTTAAAGGCTAAAACCGGTCATATTTCAGGATTTGTACTATATTCCCTATTAAAATACTAATGGATTGGTCTTTGGATTTTGGTGGGGGAGTTGCCTTCCTCTGTTGTATTTTCATCTAACAAAGCCCGTACCTAGGGCAGGGACATCACATATTGATTTCCACCACTTTTGCCTGGTTCCATCCTTTGGGACAGGTTAGTTTCAGCAGTCTGTCTTGTATGAACATTTGTGGTTTCCTATATATGGATTAATATAATGTAGAGCTCTCTGGACTTTGTTGAATGTGAAATACTTGGCTGCCTGCAATTGTAAAGGTTTATCTTTTTAGGATCTGAAAAAAAGACAATGAGTTAACTGTGGATGCTTCTTGTTAGCATAGGTTGAGGGAGCACAGGGGAAGGGCATGAAACATGAAAATGCTTGTCTAAAGAAGCTGTACATGAATGGTGTAGGCTGACTTCCCAAAGGCAATATTTTGGTAATTAGAAAGCCTTCATCCTTGTCTTTCCAGGGCATTACCTTCAGTGATCTGCAAGTTCAAGGAAAACAGCTTTTGTGAGGTGGAGGTCTCTGCTGAAAGAGAGGAGATGATTGTGGAAAAGGGTGTGGAGTGCTGTATCTTCAAAGAGCATGCCATGGGGCAGGGCATGAAGCCATCCTTGGAAAGATTTGCTGTGAGAATGAGAATAAAGCAGGCATGGGGAAAATCTGGGCTTTTTCTCGCAGTACTCAGAAGACCAGAGCACCTGTGGCTGATCTCAAAAGGAGTTCAGATCAGCAACCCCTGAGGCACTGGCAGCAGCAAAGGATGATTTTTTATCCATATATGGAAGCTGCATGAAGTTTCCTTGAAATGATTTTACTGTCTTTGAAAAGGGTAAAATGGGTCGAACAATCACAGGAAAGGCTGCTGAATGTTTCTGTGGCAAAATCCATGTGACACCTCTGTTGGCTCCGCATAAATTGAGGGATTTATCTGATGGACAGATGAATGCAAACTGAGAGGTGATCAGGAGCTCATGGGCTCAGTAAGCTGAGGCTAGATGGGATGCAAACTAAGGGCATAAAATCTCCTGCACTTCTGGCACTTTTTTACTGTGCCTTTCAGTCAAAAGTTTTGCCACAGTACTGATAAAACTCACAGAAAAAGACCAAAACCAACAATTGAAAGCATATAATTCCACTAAAGCTTTCAGTTTGGGTAAAACAAGTGGGGTTTTTTGGAGACGAACATACATTTTGTTTCAAAATTTTCAATTAGAGCCACTTATGACACCTTTTACTTTGAGGCAGATGGCCTGCTGGGGCAAAAGGATAGCATTGCTGGCCTGATACTGAAAGCAGATAACACATTGTCATGCTCTAGCATCCAGGTATGTGTTCCTCCAACCCAGCCCGGGGATTCAAAAGAAGCTCTTCCAAACAAAGCAGTCTGACTGAATACACCATAATTTTTGGATAAGGTTTTACTTCATGAGACTATTCCCATCAAGATCTTATTCCAGTGCTGGAGCAGCTGAGCAGGCCAGTGTCTTATGCAGACTTGATCAAATTCCCAATGAATGTACTAAGGGCACCTAGAAAACAGCCTGCTGAAAGCTTCCTCTCAAGCAGGGAATTAAATGTGGGTCTCTTGGTGGAGCCACTACATTTTGCTTCCATTTGAAATTATTGTAGTGTGCTTTCTAACTGCAGAAGTTCTTATTTTCCAAATAACTCTATCTCTTATCTATGTCTTATCCAAATTCTACTAAGTTCTTTGCCTCAGATATATCTTATGATACTGAGTAAACGAAATTAGCTGTGAATAAAAGAGATTACGTGCAAAGTGCTTCCTTTTATCAGCCTTAAATAAGTGTATTCTAAGTTCCTTCTTCTTCTCTGGTAATGGAAGATATATTAACTTTGTCTTTGCTATTCATTGCTTGATATAATCTCCCAATTATTAAATTAAATTATTGCTACAGATAACAGTAGATCTTGACACCTAGATGTGAATCTGCTATTTGTGTTAGAGAGAAGGCATTTATTTTATATATTTTAAAACATGTTTAAAAATGTGTCTTGTGGAAAGTGAAAGAAAGATGCATAAAACTATGGTATGGTTACAGTATAAAACTGTCCTGAAACAATGCTTTTCTCCTAGGTTCTGGTGACAAATAGACTTCTGTGTGTGAAGAGCTTTCAGGACTGGAAACTACAGCTTGCAAAACGAATCATGGGTAATCACAGGAATCCCTACACCCATTAGAAGTCGCTTACTCATGAGAGTAAACAGCTGATTCCTTCACTAATCCTTAGCAATAATAAAAAACTATGAAACACAGGGATCTGGTTCATGTTGTTTCTATCCAAAGAGCACAATTAATGCTCTGTCCTGGAAGCAGAAATTCACTTTTCTTTTTTTTCACAGTTACTGTACGTGATCACAATGGCATAATAATAGTGAATCATGTCCTTACTAAGCTTTTCTCAAAAAACACAATTTATCCTGAACTTTTCTTCATTTGTATTTCATGACTGAGATGCTTCCTTCTCTACTTTTTTGTTATAGAGGGAAAAAAAACCCAACTCTCCTGAGAAGTGTTTCTCATGTGTTTTTCATTAGAGGCCAACCATTATTGTTTATGACCCTGGATTTTAATTGTAAATCCAAAACCATTATTTTAGAAACTTTATGAGTTTTCAAAAAAACCTTGTGTAAATTTTCCATGCTTGAAATCTGAGCACTTATTTCAGCAGAAGCTGATGCGTTGTCCTGAATATGTATAACCTTAAGCCTTTAGCTTCATGCTGAGACTACAACCAAGCAACCTGCTAGCTTTCAGGCCGTCATTATTATTGCCATGATTGTCTCCACTTCCTTTGGTTGAAGAATGGAGTCTTTTGAAACTTCTTGAAAGTCACTCAAGTGATTTCTTCTATCCCCTCCCGGCCTAAGACCTAAGTATGGACTTGATGATAGGGTTTGAGACTCTGTAGTTATGTGCTGGATTGTAAAACATTTCACTTCAAGAAATTAAACCAAAATACAGAAAAAACAAATCACATAGCATTTGTAAGCACAACCATGATAGAAAAGAGTCTGTCTGTTCCCAAGCTAGTAATATTGCTGGAAGTCAGCAGAAGCATGTGGTTATAGATGGTACTTTGGGAGAACCAAGGTCCCACCACAGGCTTCCTATATAATTTGGGCAAGTCACTTTTTAATCTCCCTCTGCATCAATTCCCCATCTTTAAGCGATGTACCACAATACTTTGATTGTCTTGCCTGTGTAGTTTTTTGTGGTACAGACTGTCTCTAGCTGATAGCATAGCACTTAGTACAGTGGAGCTATGACCAAACTATGTTTCTCTAGGGACTTCTGCAATAAGTACGGCATGCAGTTGTCCCTGTCATAGAAGAGTACGTGTTCTTAGCCAGAGAGCCAGAATCTGGAGCTTTAGAGATCCATAGTAATGCTGCAATAAAGGATTTCTTTCACTATCTCTGTACAGAGCAGACTGGTACCAGTTTGCAAGTTTCTTTCACTCTCCCAGTTTCCCTTTTGCAGGAGTTAAAGGGTCCTCTCAATCTGAAGTCTCATTCACAGGGAAAAGCTGGAGGCTAATAAAAGCATCTTGAGGTCCCTGCCTGTGACCAGCAGAGACCTTCAGATGGAATAATTTTAATGAACTTCACGTGTTTGTAGTGTTGACATTTACTTGAGAACTAGTTTCCTTGTCTCCTTTTATAGTCATTACAGACAGACACTTTCAAGACGGAATTCATCTTCCTTATTTTAGCTTACTATTTTAGGGTGAAATAAATTATCCCCTGAAGTTTCCTATTTCTTTTCATTGACTACAAAAAAAGTCCAAACAATTACCTCATGAGCAGACTTCTACCCTGTAGTTCTGAACTTCAGCTTGTGGTGCTCATACAGCATCTATGGATGTCACTATAGCTTCCCAACAAAGTCAGCAGCACTGTCTCCATTTTATTTTTCTTGGTAAAGAAACTAGGAGGCAGTGTTCAAGGTCATCAAGCAGTCCTATGTTAACCCACTGCTTGATACACTTGAGTAACAGTGCAGATTCAGATCTGCTGGTTTTTAAAGCTTTGCACCACTCAGCTGAGGCGCTCCATACTTAAAATAGTCAAATGCTTGGATCTAAAGATCTTAGATAAAGCTACTATAAACAGAAGCACAACTTATGTCTCACAGTTGGTGCTTATAATTAGCATGAGTTTTAAATTTTAAGAAAAAGAAATTACCAAAGATACCATAATAGTAGGTACAAATACCACCTGAACTGTGTTATTTCTTTAGACATGTGGCACCCGCTGTTGAGTGAGAGCTCTTCTGAGTAATTTCTAAACCGAATAAAAAGCCTGCTGTGTTTGCAATACCTGGGTATTACAGCTGTTGAGACAGATAATTCTCACAGATTCACTTTATTTTGAATTGCTGGGGGATAAACAGAAAGATTAGTGAAGATGGTGTAACGTGGCACGCATATAATAAAAATGAGTGGAATAACTGAATAACTGTTAATAAGTAATCAGCTAGCTTGTCAGCAGCATACTCTCTAGCTGCTGAATAGTTAGCTGTTTAAAGCATAATATCCATTCCTCTGGGCAGGTCAGAGCAGAGCAGCCTTGTGGGAAAAGCACTTTTATGTGGTTTCTATGAACAGCTTGAATGGATGTAACTAGTTTCACCATTTGGTGAAATCTGGCAGATGACATAAAACACACATAATCTTCCACCCTATTACACAGTTCTATCAGAGCATGTTTCAAATCACTGTCAGAATATGTCCTTTTGTGGAGACTGTTATTTACAAGTACCAGTATTGTGCAAGGCTCAGATGATGTAAGATCAGTTCTAGGCCTTCACACTCCTGGCAAGTTTCTGGAGGCCAAGTACTCAGTGCTACTGCTGTTTCTGCAGAAGTGATCCTCCGGTGTGAGAACAGCTTGCAGCTCTGTGTGGCAGAGCATAGTACTTCACATTCTGAGCTCAGGAAAGGCCTCTGAAAACACAGAGGTGCCTTAAGGATACACAGCCGCTTCAACAAGACAGCTGCAATGAGTTTAAAGACACCTACTCCCCTTCAAGATGCCCACCTTACTCCTGATGATTCACTTCCACTACATTTCTCCTTTCTTGGCACATCCTACTTTCTTGCTTTTTTCCTTCACCTTTGCAATCTTCCTTTTCTTCCAGCAACCTCCTCTTACTCTCTTTCAGCTTTCTGAGCACAATTTTAAAGCATTCCTGGACCAAGTCTAATATGTATATTTAGCTCTCTGGAGAGTTGGACATGACTTTGCATCTAACTCCATTGATGGAATATGCTCTGTATATCAGGGAAGAATCTTGCTTTCTGTAGCTGTTTAAAAGCTAATTACTTCTTATCCTTGAAGAATGATGTTATCAAATTTCAGATCTTATAATAAAGACCCTACATGTTAGTATAGGGAAAGGGGAGGTGATTAAGCTTCTCTACAGATTTTGTTTCTGATTCAGCAACAGGCCATACCAGTGTAAGCTTTTGAATGGGCATAAGGATACTCCTAATTGAGAATCATAAGTAACCTTGCCTCACTGTAGAGAGCAAAAGTTGATAGCCTGATGGGGATCTGGGATGTAATTAGACAATGAAAACAGTTGAGTCTATATTGAGATTTTATGGCCCATTTACACCCACGCATATGCAGATTTCTTCAAGTAAATTCTTAAGTAATAATATAAATACGTTTTGCAAAACCTTGTGTGGCTTTACTCAAGTCCCTAGATACTAATTATTCCGAGCATTGTTCGTATATTCAATGTGTTTACTTGCTTATTTACTCACACTTTTATTCCATTCTCATCACTTAATGCATTTATGTTTTTTAAAAAAATCTGATTAACACCACACTAGTGGATTTTCAAGTGGATTCCTTTTTTGTGCTCATCGTTACTTGACAGTGTTCCCAGATTTCTAATACAATGTTAGTCTTTGTGGTGGGTTGACCTTGGCTGGCCACCAGATGCCCACCAAGCAACTCTATCATTCCTTTACTGGACATGGGGAGAAAATATGATGAAAAGCTTGTAGGTCAAGATAAGGGCAGGGAGATCATGCAATGATTGCTGTCATGCACAAAACGGAATCAACTTTGGGAAATTAATTGAATTTATCGTCAGTCAAACTGTAAAATAATAATAAGTAGCAACAATTCTAAAACCACCTTACCCTTACCTGTCCCTTCTTCCCAGGCTCAACTTCACTCCCAAATCTTTTTCCTCCCCCTCAGTTCATAACACTTCATCTCTGCTGTTCCTTCCTCATCACACTCTTCCCTTGCTTCAGCATGGGGAGAGATAGCTCTTCACAAACTTCTGCAGTGTGGGTGCTTCCCATGGGCTGCAGTCCTTCACAAACTTCTCTAGCATGAGTCCTTCCAACAAGTGCAGTGTTTCAGGAAAGGACTCACAGCTCCAGTGTGAGACCCTTAAAGGGTCACAGCTCCTGCCAACAAGCCTGCTCAGTGCGGGCTCCTCTCCATGAACCATGCAGCTTTTGCTAGGAGCCTGCTCTAGCATGAGCTCTCCACAGGCTGCAGCTTCCTTCAGGACACATCCCCCTGATCCAGCGTGGGGTCCTCCATGAGTTGCAGGTGGAGATGTGCTCCATCATGAACCTCCATGGGATGCAGGGGCACAGCTGCCTCATCATGGTCTGCACCACATGCTTCAGGGGAATCTCTGCTCTGGTGCCTGGAGCACCTCCTGCCCTCCATATGCACTGACCCTGGCATCTGCAGGGTTGTTTCACACACGTACTCACTTCTCTCACAGCTGGTACTGCATAGTTTTTTTTGCCATTTCTTATATATCTTCTCACAGAGGTGCTACCAAAGCTATTATAGCTTTGGCTACAATGAGTCAAATTTGGCTGCAATGAGTCAATTTTGGCTAAAATATTCAGCTTTGGCCTGCAATGAGTCTGCCTTGGAGCCGTCTGGAAGTGGCTCTGTCTGACACAGGAGTAGCTTCTGGTTTCTTTTCACAGAAGGTACCCCTGCAGCTCTCCAGCTATCAAAACTTTTCTTTATAAACCAAATGCAGTCTTCCTCTGTTTTCTCCTGTTGTCTTAACTATCTGGGCCCAAGCTGCTCTTCTACCACAATGCTTCCTCCAAATTCTGTGCTAACTGGCTCCCACATCCCCACTCTCGTCTCTGTCCGCCACTATATCTTCTAGTTCTTGCTTTATCTGATCCCACTGTTACTATGTATGCTCATCAGTTCATTTCCTTTATCTTCATAATGTCATTATGAACAACCCCACTTTTTTAGATCAGCCAGCTCTCTCCTAGATTCAGGCTGAATGCCATCAGGTAATCACTGCAAGCTCAAGAGGGTCCTGCACCCTGGTCCCACCCTTCATCAGGAGAGCTAGCAACTCTCTGTGAACAGCAGCATGCTCAGTTTTTAGTTTTTCTGGGATAATACTTTCTTTTTTGACACGGTCAGCACAAGGAGTCATGAGAGACTTGAATAAGCTCAGGAAGATTTTTGCAAAAACAGGAATTGGAACCCTGCAGTCAGAAGGACCATGCCACCCACTAGGATTTTCAAGTCACAGCTTCAAACTATGGAGGAGTTAGAGGGCTGCAAAGTGAAGTCGTCAAGGGCTGGAACAAACTGTCTCTCCCCAGCTATTTAGTTTTTTGGAAATGGATGAAGTGTTGTTGGGCAAAAGAAATACAAAATTATATCAGCCTGAGGCAAGCCCAGTGCTTACAATTGGTTCAGCAAGGAGTCTGGGATGAGAAATGAGATGCTGATGGAGGGGACAGAGGGAGTGCTCAGCTTGAGAACTGGCAGAAAAATGGTAGGAAACTGCCTGAGGGACACTTGTTGTGGAAGGAAAGGCTCTGAGCTCAGATGAAGAAATGACCAAAGTCTGACAAGTTTGTGAGCAATAAGTGCTCCTACTGTGAGACGATTGTGTCGGAGGGTTGATGTCAAGCTCAGGGCAGCAAGGGCCCCAGGAAAGCATTTGTTCTGCTGGGAATGCATTGGAAGGCAGTATTTTTAACACATCCACACTGTGCTGCCTGTCAGTGGACACTGGAAGAATACACTCCCCTCTCACCTGCATCCTACTTCTTCTGTGGAAGGAGTTGTGCATTTCCCTCTAGCTTGCAGATCACAAACAAAATGGGAACTGCACAAAACTGGCAGCATACCCTCCAGCAGGACACAGTCCCACCAACCCCGGAGATTTCTACGTAGCTTTATTCAAGGATTTCATGTTATCTACTCACACTGTGGTATGTGTGATCAATCGATATTATTTTTTATTTTTATATGGATTATTTATAGTGCTTTCAGTAAGCACAGGTTTTCATTCATGGTTCACATGGTGCAAGCAATGAAGGAATCAATGTGTTTTTTTCAGACATCTTATTCATCACACTCCTGGGACTGCTTTTACATCCAAGCTTATAGATGTATCATTTTTTTCAGTGAGCAGAGGAGTCCAGTGTAAAATCTGACTTTTCTTAAATTGCTGTCCTTTGACCTTTAGTTGAAGAATAACTGTCTTTTGGAAGCTGTTCCACTCACTTCTGTCCATCGTGCCGCTGTCCAAAATTAGTTCGTTTGGAAATATTAATTTGTCTTAGAAATACAGTAGTTTTAAAGTGGAAACATATATTCAGATAAAGAGATACAATAATAACTAAAAATACTATCACAGCATCAAGAATAAAGAAAGTTATTTGGAGCTGAAGATGAGCCATGCTACTCTCATGTACTACTCTCTGCTACCACGCAGAGATTTCATAGGTGGTGCTATTGCTAAAAAAAAAAAAATCCAAATTTTTCTAGAAAAGGCAATTAAAAACAAGATTACAAAAAACCGTAAGTCTGTCCTGCAATGACTACATCTAATGACCAGGGGATTCAGCCAGATTTTAGTTGTAGTGACCTCAGATGAAATGAGACAAGTTTCTATAAGCACAACTGTTAGGCAAGAAGAGCTAACATGAAAACTAACAAAATGTATAGGGAAAAGTCACAACGAAGTCTGGGCAGAAAGTCCACCGGCGTTTCTCTTACTGGGGGTGTGAATTCCCTGGAGACTCTGCAATGACAACGTGTTACAGAGCCAAGGCAAAGGCGTGATTCAAGCTCCAAGTTCTCATGAGAGGAGCCTTTGCTCCTCCCGGCTTGCAGGCAGCAGCAGCCTGGCACAGCGCACCAGCTGTATCCATGCTCACCCTGCGGGAGTGGCTAGGTTTTGGCTGAGCACTATAGGTGCACAGGGACTGTGCTGGGGCATAGTGCTCTGAGCACCGCTGGGGCACCTGGCCAGGGTCACCGCCTCACTCTGCAAGAAGGGAACTGCCTTTGCCAGCTCCTCCCATGATGGCCCTAGTAATTTCCCCCCCCCCATTACCAGGTGCGGAAGGCCAGGCTGCTGGGCAGCGCCTCCCGCTAGCCGCTCTGGGGCTCGTCAGTAATGCTTCCCATGTACTGAAATGGGGTTCTTTATCTCCATTGCTGTTCAGCTTTTCTCACTTCCAGCGAGAAGAGCAGATGGGGTAGTCAGCATCTGCAGAACCTAATAAATGCTAAGAGATATCAGGGGATGTGCCTGCTCTGAGAAGCTGAACAGATGTGCTAAAGTTGAGCTATATCCCCAGAAGGCTTTTCATGTCGATTTGTTTATTTTTTTGGACAATATCAGTCAGACTGAATGGAGCTATCTGGATTTTATGGTCCTGGGAACCAGCTTCATTCACAGAGCTTATGCCAGAAAAAAAAAATAAAATAAAAAGAATTATCTAAAACTATCGATGATTTCTAGAAACTGCAAAGACCAGAAGATGTCCAAGGTCTGCCTTCTCTTCTGAGATGAGGAAAAGAGCTTGAGGCTTTGTCTACTTCAGACCCTCATTAACCAGCCACAGGTAGCATCAGGACAAGTCAAAAAGATGGAAAGGCAGGCTTGCTGTTGTGATAACCTGGTTCATGAGCCATGAGGTGCTCATTTTGCAGATATCAGAGGACATAAAAAATCTCTGGCCTGTGGGCTGGTACTCTTAGAAATAAAATCAAATGTGTAGTTCTTATCCATTTAACAGAGATAATGGGAAGAACACCAACAATGCTGAGTGCTGCACATTTCTTGTGGAAGTTCACTCAGTAGGAAAGTGGCCAAAAGGCAAAATTTGAACAACACTGGAGATATCCGAGTGACAAATACTGCAAATCAACCCTATTACACACCGTAATCTATTTAACTGCAACCGATATCCTAAAAAAATAGGGTTGTGCTCAGAAGGCCTATTTAGCTGTTTGCTTTTCCAGTCATCCATATCTCTGCTTATTTGAGTATTTTGATAACTTTCATGGGTAGTATTTTACTGTACTTTGGTTAGGCTTCAGAAAATAGATATATTTTAATGGTATGAAAGCAGCAATTTAATTTTTTCATAAATATATCTGAGACCATTTCTTATGTACTATAAAAACCTGCAGAAATACCTGCTGAGGTAATAGATTTGGATGGAAGCATATATAATTAAGGTCCTCTGTGCATAAACTGAGACGCTTCTGCAGGGTACTGCATGAAATATTACAAGCTAGAAAATATTAGATATTAATAATTGACACAGCTGCTGACAGTTTTACAAAAGAGTAAAAATCTTGGATATAGAAAATTATTTACTCTCTCAGGACTAAAAGAATCACTTTTTTTTATAGAACTGAACTCATGAATGGGACTTGAGGAGATCTTGTTGTAGTTCCCTCTTTATGTGCTGTGCAAAGATGACTTTGTTTACTCAGGTTAGTGGGATGATGCAAGTTAAACTGGTTCTGGCCCAGTTTATTTTGAGCAGCACTTTCAGCCCACTTTGAAGGAACAGCACTACATTTACATTTTATTATGAAGCCAGTTCACTTCTCACATATCTGCTTTTTATACACTGTAAATTTATTTGATTATTCTAAAAAATGTACAAATTACAAGTGTAAACTGCAAACATGAGGTGCAAGTATAACTAATAGAGACAACAGTATATGAATATAGGAAGGTAAATACTATAACCAGGATAACCTGACTGTTTTGAATAGATGTCAACTTTGCAAATGGAGGGAAGAAATAATGTGGAATTTTGCATCTTATCTGAATTTTCTGATTATCTCTTTTATATGTATTGTTTCAGACCAAAGCACTAGATCAGAGAACTCCTGCAGCGTTTGAGTCCAAGTCTCCAACAAAAACCTTCTACAGGAACCTTCATCATATAATTTCTTATATTTGGCTCTTCAGAGATGAACTCTTTGGGGTAGCCCTCCAAAGGCTGAAGTGACTAAATATTTTTGACGTTTGGTTTATTACACATGTAAGCATATTTTCCAAATCCTCATATATATAAATTAAATTATTATAAGACATTTTGTTTCAACAGAATACTGTAAGAGTGGGTGATTTTTCTCTTCTCAGCACTTTCAGCTTAGCTCTTACTGATGCAGCAGTCCAATAGCTAGGAATGTTCAACTCTCATGTGTATTGGTTTTAGCTGGAATAGAGTTAATTTTCTTCATAATAACTTCTATGGTGTTGTGGTTTAGATCTGTGCTGAAAACAGGAATGTTTTAGTTATTGCTAAGCAGTACTTACACAGAGTCAAGGCCTTTTATCCTCATGCTGCCCTGCTAGTGAGTTGGCTGGGGGTACACAAGAAGTCAGGAGGGGACCCAGCCAGGACAGCTGACTCCAGCTAAGCAAAGGGTTATCCCATACCATATGACACTGTGCTCAGCAACAAAAGGTGGAGAAGGAGGAAGAGGAGATCTTTGGAATTATGTTTTTTGTCTTCCCAAGTAACCATTATGTGTGATAGAGCTCTACTTTCCTGGAGATGGCCAGACACTTGCCTGCTAGTGGAGAGGAGTGAATGAGTTCCTTGATTTGCTTTCAAACATAGCTTTTGCTTTACCTATTATGCTGTCTTTAATTCAACTCTCAAGTTTTGCCCTTTTTAGCCTCCTGATCCTCTCCCTCATCCCACAGTGGGAGTGTGATGAATAAAGAGCTCCTGTTCCCAGTTCTTCAAGATCTCTTTGGATCAGCTGTGATGTAAATGAGAGCAAACTAGGATTTTCTAGCTATAGTAGTTATACAGAGCTGCCCACAAGTTAACTCAAAGAATTCAGCCACCTGAGAGAAATCTGAGAAACTCCAAAATTCTGAGTTGAACCTTACTGTAGCTGGTTCTGGCAAAGTTGAAAGACATTGTCATGAATAGAGGATCTACCATCAAAGGGGCACTCCTTTTCAGAAATGCTTATCAAGGATGTTACTGGATTTTATTCTCATCTGACTTTCATGACCAGCTTGTTAAAAACAAACATGCAAAAGGGAAATCGTGGGTACAGAATCAAGCTGTACATCAGGATTAACTCCAGCCACTGAAGTCATCAGTTTTAAAGCAGTGGAGATCAGTCAAGTACATGCGCTTAGCACGCTTTCTGAATGTGTTCAGAATGTCCTTCTGCTTACCAGATAAAAGTTTTCTTATAAACTGGAGCAGTGACAGGGTGTTACTGCTGCTCTAGCATCTCATGAGACCACTTCTTGCACTGCATTGTATGCTATGCTTGCAATGTACTGCATGTCCGGTCAGTACATTCCAGAGCCAAAACCAAGACAGAAAAGAAATCATAGTTATCAAAACAGGCAACAATATAAATCTGTTAGTTAACTTATGGCTCAGGATGTTTCTAGACAGGAATGCTGGCACCAGTTCCCTACAAACTAGTGTAGCTCTGCCAACACTGTGCAAGTGGTGCATGAAATTTTAGTGTGAGAGCTGTTCAAAGTAAGCTTTTGATTCAGGATTAGGAACAGTGACTGCTAAACCGTGGGACACCCCTGCAGTGTGCTCTAGTCCACACTCAGAAATACAGTCCAGTTAATTAGAGGTCCTGGTCAAGCAAATGTGACCTACATAATGTTATCTCTTTTAGACATGATCTTGAAATTACGTTGTTTCTCTGAGGAAAAGATGAATATGCCTTTTCTCAATGACACATTGTACCTATCTTTGTGTTCCTATTGCCAAACTGACTGCACTATGCTCAGTTTTCATGTAGACTGAAAATGACAGCAAGTAAAGTCTTACAGTTTCAAGACACGTCTCCTCATGAGGCATCTTGCAGCAAGGAAATCTCAGCCTACAAAAGGAAGACCTTATATCAAAAATTTAATTCCAGCAAACTTCATGTTATGATTCAATGCCTTCCACTTGCATTATCTCCAGTTGGTCAGCAGAGCTGTTGTAAGTACCATATGCAATGATTTTAGATGCTGGTGAAATATTACCCTGGAGATGGAATCTGAGTCTCCTTTATTTCCCTATTCAAAGTGCACCTCAACGTTTTTCTGGCTTTTTCCGTGAAGAAGCTTAACATAGACTTTTTCAGCTCAGGCTGGTTTATTTTTACAGGCACAATGAAGATTTCTTTGCTTGTGAGAACAAAAAAAAAAAATAAATACAAAAAAGGTGTTCCAAAATGTTTACTAAAGAATAGCTGTTTACAAAACTGGCATCTTCTTTTTTGTCTTGGGTAACTTAGCATCCATAAATGGCAAGAAGATTTTTCTGGTACTTCAAGTACCTCTGCATTATTCATTAGGGAAGCTCAAGCTGAATAACTTTGTCTAGGACAAAGCTGTTGCTAAGCTTAAAGTTTGGGAGATCTAGTAATGCAATTTTGCTTATCCTTCTCCCCAGGAAATTCTTCCACTCACATGATGTGTGAATATCGTGACTTGGCAAAATCATACTTTGTGCTACTTCCTGGATCCTGGACAACAGGACAACTATGCAAAATGAAGAGAAGATTTATTAACCCAGACACTTCAGGAATGAATCAAAATGAAAAGAAGAGGGAAAGAAAGGGGAGGTAGAGATAGTTCTTCATGGCATCCTAAATATGGTATGACACGGCTTTTCCCCAAATGAGCAAGAAAAGAAAGCCAAACGTATATTTACGTTTTGTAACATATATACCAGCTTGCATAATAAATGTAACTTCACCTCTGCCAAATAAAGGTCCATCTTCTATTTGTCTCATTACAAGGTAATCCATGACATTCAAGAAATCAATTGCTTTTTTCAGTCACTTGTCTACAAGGTGACTGAGTACACAATTTGTTGCAATTTCACTTTAAGGAAATGAGGATTTCATTTTTCTGGATAGCAAAAGAAAACTTTCACTGCAGTGGAAAGGACTGAGGTGCAAGGCTGAAGTACAGCTTTTGCTGATGGTTAGCTTTTGGTCACAGTGTTAGCAGTGCGACCATGAGAGCATGGTCTCCTAGCGCAGAGGCTTTGGCAAGAGATGAAGGGTGAACTCAGCCAGTGAGGCATACAGGAAAGGTGAAAGGAAAAAATAATCTGGAAACCAGTAAATAAGTTTAACCAGCAAGTAAGACATACTGCAGAAGCTTGAAGCATTTCTGCAAGATTATAAAATCAAAACAAGACTCTGTCCCTGTGCATCAGTCCTTCAAGAAATTCCTAGACATGTATTGAAGTGACAGAAGAAACTCTGAAATTAAGTTCAGTGCCACTGTATTGAAAGAAAGCACAGTGAGCAGTGAGTTAATTTGTCTGCGGTGATATGGAACATTTGCCAAAGTACTACTCTTGTGCATTTTTCTCAGCTCTGACTCTCCAAGGGTGTTCAACCTCCCTTCTAGCTTACATTGTAACTCTGAAAAATGACTTCTTGTTTCAAAAACTCCCTTCAAAGGTTAGAGGCTCTTGGAAATGTACTTATTCTGGCATTCTCAGCAGAAAAATCATGGGCTGAGTGAGCACAAAGACTACCTGTTGATCCCTAGAAATGGCTCCTCTGTGGCTATGTGGAAATACACAGGCAGGTTGTTAGGAAGAAATCTTGAACGGCTTCTCCCTTCAGTTGGCTGCTTCTGCAGATAAAACTATCAGATATACCTTCAGTGTTGTCAGTTTGGGACCAGACTAGTCTGTGAGCAATGTCTTTGGAGATTAGGGGAAATCATGCTCATAATACCACTCAGATGTATCATTCATGAGACTCATATATGCTGTAACATTCTTTAAAAAGCAAATATTTTAAAATCCTTGGTTGTCTGATTTTCATAGCATGGTGATATTTATTCTTTTTCCTCATCTGCTTCTTAACCCCCCTCAGTTAATTTTCCTATGGATCTCAAGGGAAATAGCTTATTAGATTCTGAAAGGAGATGAAATTAATCTTTTTCAGTCAGATATTTCACAGTACAGATACTATTTTTTCATATAATATACATACATACATACTTCCATGCAACTAACTCATATTTGCAGAATAATATGCACTTACACAGACCATATACGTTAAAATAACTTATTACTTTATTTTTGAGCTCAGCTCTGGTCAGTTAAAATAAACCCCTTTGTGCTAGAGGAATGGTTCAATAATTGCAGTTACCTATCTTACAGGGGGTATAAAATTATTCACTGTTTTGGCTTTATTGAACACAAAAGATATGCAAGTTCTCTGACAATGATTATTATACTTAGTATTATATTTTGAGTGAAAACATTAATATAATAGTGAGAAATTAACAAACTAAACCTGAGCAACATGTTAACTTTGAATCTTGTGTTGATTTATCTCTGTTTGTAGCCAATGACTTCCTTTAGAGCACAGTGCAATCCTCAGTACACTGTGATTTTTATATTCACTCGTCATAGAGGTTGCCTACAGTATGTTCCCATTTATCTTAAGTATCCGCGTGTTCCTAACATATAACCATATTATGAGTGCCTGCATGGCTGATTGTATAAAATATGTGTGTCTTAGGAATAAGGTGTGCACTTAGGCATATTTTGGAAAGTATGTTTTGCATTTGGTACTTCACATTGTGCATGCGATTCATGGGCTTTTCTTAAAAATGCTGCTTTTTAAATAATCCATCCATTAGCATTTGCTTCATTGATTGCAAGTGACTGTAAGTGATTATTAGTACTACACAGCTAGGAGAACACGTATATAATCAGTTCAGAAGAACTTTCAGACATATATTTTGTCTTTTAGGCTAAAAGTGACATAAGAAAACTGATCATGACATGAATTTAGGGGTCATACTGACAGCACTGAAAATCCAGCTTTGGAAGGAAAATGGATCACTCACATCCAGACCAACTTGGACCATTATTCTAGCATAGCTGAAGAACAGACTTGACAGTCATCACCAAGAGCCCAAAGTCAGAATTTGTGTGTTTGGCCTCCTCTGACTCTATACAAATGATGATAGCACTGCAGAGTGGGGAAAAACAGTTGTTTGTGGAGGGCTGATTCTAAACAGAAGGCTTTTCAAGCTTTTCCATGCAGCATCAGCTGTTTTTTGATGACAATATTTTTATCTTCCACTAATCCACTTAAGGCAAGACATAACATTCTTGTTCTGTTATTTTACTGGAATTCTTATTTGTTCTAATTTATTTTGATGTCCCCACATCACTTCTTTAATCCAATTTCAGTCTGAGTGGCCATGCAGGAACTGGTTTATAGTCATGGAAGTGGTTTTTGCCAAATTAGAAAAATCACATTGTTGTTATTTTTGCAAAGCTGAACTCATTAGGGAAATTACAAGGGTAATGTTTTGACAAAATCAGCCACTGAACCATCATACTTCTAGGTCCAATACTAAGACACTTTATATGGGCATACAAGGTCCAAAAATTGTTTAAAAACCTCAGTGGGGAAGAGCCAAGAGAAAGTCAAAATAGAGCTACAAAAATCCCTGAAGAGTGAGTTTGTGTTTCCTTGTGTCCTTTATAGGAAATTTCTTCTGTAAGTTTTTGAATCTTGCAAAAGACAAGGGACAGAGATGCTTTAATGTCACAGAACTACAGCAACAGCAGTTGTCCCTGTCCATCAGTTTATTCTGGTCACCCTGTAAACCCCTAGTGTTCTTTTAAAAGTGTGAACTATCCCAGACCAAAAAGAACAGTACTTTATCTCATATTTTCTTTGGAGACTAGACGTCGCATTAAATCACTGCCTTCATGAGGAGTGTTGGGTTGGATGAACATCACCAGAAGGGAATTTAGAAGATTACCATGAGCTATTAAGCATCCTGTGCATCTTGGACATGTATTTTCCTTGATCTTAACTTCCAGTTGGGTTGAAAACTTCCCTGGGTAGATGGAATTCCAGAAAAAAAAATATGGAGAATCATGTCTGTAGTGCAGGGTCTAGAACACTGACAAAAATGATTTGTGAACAAAGAATAAGGATGCCAGAATGGACAGTATTTTTTTTAAGATTTTCTTTTGCTAAAACAGTTCCATATTTGAAGGAGTTAGTTATGCTATAGCTGTCTCACACAAATGTTTACCTATAGCTTTGTTATTCTACAGTTTACAGAAGGGAACTGAATATCTGAAATGTAAAAATATGTAATTACTCTGTACAAACATTAAATTTTAGGTTAGTTCTGGAAAAATGAGGTCATATATTTTCATATGGATATCCCCCTCACAGATTTGAGAAACTGAGTTCCAAGATAGGTAAGTTAAATGTATGTGGAGTCGAAACAGCAAGATAGGGGCATAATGGGATTTGGAAAAGAAGAGGTTTATATTTGATATCACAGCAAAGGAGAGCAGAGAAATGTCAAAACAGCAAGCAAGTGAAATGATAAATTAGATGTACAGGTAAAAGCTGTCTTCATTAAAACTAGAAAAAGGGATGCAGAACTAATGAGGACTCTACATGATTCAAGATGCTTCCAGGAGGTCACATAGGAATTCTCACTATTGTTATTCACATGTGAATCTCTGGTCATGGGTGCAGTTGAAGACTGTGCATGGTGACATGCCAAAATGAAAGACTAAATGGTGATATTTTCCACAGCAATCAAAAAGAAAAATAACATTGTGAAGAACATTATGTGCTCTGTTTTACCAATGGCAGCTACATATCCCTGAGAAAATGTCAAAGACAGGCTAAGGTTCAAGTTTGCATGGCAACAACTATGTCTCAAATGAAAAATACAGTTTTGAGAGATGTTCAGTTGGGACATTACCTGAATTTGGTTTTGTGGAGGAGGTTACCACAGAGCAGAAAAGGACTTAGCAAGGAGTACTGCTGATTATAACAGCAGTTGATAGGTCAGGAAGAGGGAAGAGGCATTAGTGCTCCTGAGTTTTGATTTATTAGAGGCTTTAGGCAGCAAAAATTTGAGTAACTACCAGATTAGGAAGTATCTAGGACTGAAGAACTCCAGATAGTGAAACTGAAATAAAAGCTGAAAAAGTAAAAGAAGGTGGAGGTTAAAGCTTATAAGATAAGTCAAGTTAAAGGTGATGTTTTTAAGATGCAACAGAATAATGGACTACTGTTACATGATAGGGAAAAGTGGAAGAGAACCAAAGGTTAAGGGGAAGAATATAGGGCTGTTGGGAAAAATCTGATACTGTACCTGTCTGCTGTTTAATGGGAAGCAATATTGCTTTGTTGGGAAATACATCACGAATAAACCATAAACAGACACCTAAAAAAAAAAAAAGTGATTCATTTTATGTAAGAAAAAGATCATAGTTTTATTATCCAGCTGCTTACCAGTAGCATAAAGCTGGTTCCCATTATTTTTCATGTTCTCTTGTACCACTTTCCCCCTCTTCTTAAAGTGTTGCCATATGTTATACACCTTATTTTCCTGAAAAACTTATTACTGGAAACCCAGTGGCATATGTGCGATGTTAAATGCTGATGCCATCCTCTGCCTAACATGTAAATATATAACTACTGACTCTTCTCTCAGTGGGAGCTGCAAACTTGACTTTGGCTGCTTATCACCTCTGAAAATCATCACCCTTTCAAATGCCTGAATGTGGACTCAATTTTCTGTGGGCATTCTGGTAGCATTTTTAAATATGTTAAAAAGTAACTCCAAAATAGCTTTTAGAAAATTAAAACAAAGTTTAGATGAAATTTAAATCTTTCAGTTCAAGGTGGCAACCCTTTCCTTGCCTATATCATGCAGGTATCTGAGATACCATTCAAACAACTAAGTTTTATATGTACTTTGATGGTGTTGGTGTATCTGCCCATAAACTGAGTGTCTAGATGCATATTTGCTGCCTGTGCGCACTTTTGGGTTTACAAACCTGGTAAGGATGCCACACTAGAGTGGATTCAGTGGCTGCGAATGCCTTGTTACAGTAGCAGAGTCAAAGAGGAAAGATTCGTGCTATTGCTGCTGCTGCTCATTCTGATACAAATAAAAATAGTAGGACAGAGCTGTAGACTCTGGTCTTTGCTCTCTGAATTGTTAAGGCAATTCACTTTAGGCAGGCACTGGACAAAGCCCAGAAATGATCCAGAGCACAGGGATTCCCGATTCCCAGCAGCACACTCTAACCACCAAGCTTCCTCTTTATTCTTCTTTTGGTCCCATGACTTCATTAGTCCTGGATGCTCTTGGCTACATTTGAAAGAAACAGTTCGTGTTTGTTTCACCATTGAAATATTACCTAGCTTTGCTACTTCACAGATGTTCCGTATTTGTTGATTTTCTGAAAGCCTTTAAAACAACCTCAGTTGCTTCCCCTCTTCTCTTTTCAAAGTCTGGAGTCAGGCTGCTAAATTTACATACTTTATGCAGCAGGATATGTGGACAATTAAGAGTCTAAAAACCTGAAGCCCATTCCAGGGGAGGAGGAGATGTTGAATACCTTTGGAACTCAGAAAATACCACAAATCTCAAAACTCATATTGGACCTAGATTTAGTTTATATGTTATTCAACATACTGGTTCTGATTTTTTCCCCCTACCTCCTCCTCCACTCTGACCAGATATGAGGCCCAAATGTGTACAAAACACAAGTAATTGTGCATTAATAAAAACAATAATAATTAGGAACTTCTCATCTATTCCTCATTGGAAAGCTTCATATTGAAAACTCAGATATAGCTCCCACATGTAGGCCCAGGAGCTTCAAACCTGAATCTGTTCATCCAAGTAGGATCCATTTAATTCTGATCTGTTTTTCACTTATCAAATGAAATAATCCTCTAGTGAATTTGTTCACAGACTTGGTTTTTTAGCAAACAATTCTTCTTTGTCTTGGTTGTTTGCATTCCTATGTGGCCTGTTTTGTCAAAAGATATGCAACATTTGCCAAATGTACTTCCTGGAATTTCATAATTGCACTCTTATTTGTTTCCTTCCATATGTCTAAGTATTTATTTTCAATTAACAAACAAAATGCAAAGAGATGAGCTAGGCTTAAAAGGGCTTGTTGGCATCAGTATCTGTGTATTTTGGGGATATCATGAAGCAGAAACAACACAAGATTAGGTGGAGTCAGTTAGGTTAATGATTGCTATATTTAGAAAGAAGTGAAGGAAGTGTCCTCTGCATTGTGTAAACTTCACCTGTGGATTCCATTACTGCAGGAAATAGTTCCAGTCAAATATTATGGCTAAACTTTAAAAAAGAGCTGCGTATAAGTACTGTCTAAGAATAACATTGGTTGTGGCAAATGTTAAAGAGTACTTCAGTAGACCGATCTCAGTAAAAAAAACATTGTAAATAACATTTCACAGCCTGAGAGGTGAACGGTTTTGTTTTGCTTGCTGGCTTTTATGAAAGTGAAGGACTGGCCAACCTCAGGGGAGGTACACACAATCACAGGATGGTTGAGGGGAGGAAAGGCTCTTGATGATCATCCAGTCCAGCATCCCTCTTTAGAGCAGGGCTGCTTAGAGTCGGCTGTCCCAGGCTCTGTTCAGCCTGGTTTTGAACATCACCAAGAACGGAAACTCCACAACATCTATGGGCAACCTGTGCCATTGTTTGACCACCCTCACTATAAAAATGGTGTTACTTGTGTTTAAATGTAATTCCCTGTGTCTGTTTGTGCCCATGGCCTTTTGTCCTGTCAGTGTATACCACTGAGAATGGCCTGGCTCCAACTTCTTTACTTATCCATCATATACCTATACACTTTGATAAGATACTCCTGTGCAGGCTTCCTGCCAACTTTGCTTCACTTCGTGCTCATGGGAATGGACCACTCGTGAATAGAGGAGGTGATCCTTGAAATTATCATCTGCTCTCCTGGATCCCCCTTCTCTTCAGGGCTGCATCCCATGGGATTCTTCTACACCGATGCCTGAATGGCCTAAAATCGGTTTTCCTGAACTCCAGGGTTGTCATCCTGCTTTTTCCCTTGTGTTCTCCTTTCAGAGTCCTGAACTCTGTCATCTCATGGTCACTGCTGATGAGGCTACCCCAGCCTTGGCATTCCTGAAAAGTTCTTCCTTGTTTATTAGTATGAGGTCTGTCACAACAGCTCTCCTCATTAATCTCCTTAATCACTTGTGTTAGGAAATTGTTATCAATGTATGGCAGAAACCTCCAGAAACCTGGATTGCTGTGTCCACTGTGTTGACCATGCAACAGGCCCCCTTGCAGGACCTGTCAATATGAGGCTACTTCCAGTTGTTTGAAGAAGGCCTCACCTACTTCTTCTTCCTGACCAGGTCTAACAGATACCCATTCTGACCTCACCCCTCACAACCTGCACCTATCCACTAATTCTAACCCATAAGCTGTTAGTTGGCTCATCATCTGGCCCTGGACAGATCTCTATGCATTTCTCCTGCTCTCATGTAGAGGGCATCTCTGTCCCCCATCCAACTCTGAATCTCAGCTTGCCCTTCCTAAAGCATCTGCATCATTCCCTAGTGCTCCAGTCATGTGAGCCATCCCACCATATCTCCCTGAGGTAACAGCCCTGTGACTGCACACAGATATCAAATTCCTCCTGTTTGTTCCCCTTGCTGCATGTATTACTGTACAGGAACTTCTGAAAATCACCCAACAGTGCTGATTTTGAAGAAGAATTGTGAGAGCTTCCCCAGCTCTATCAGAACTTCTGTGTTTGTGTGCTGACACTTGGGGTGGGCCCCTTTGGACCTACTTTGCTGATTATGAGGTTTCTCCTGACCACATCAACTGGCACCCTTTGCTTGCCAACCCTGCTTATCATTTCCTCACTTGATGGTGGGTCATCATCTTTATACACTGTCATCCCTAGTTCAAACCTCTCATCACTGTTTTGGCTACCATGTTGGCAAAAATGCTTTTGCCCCGCTAGGTCTGGTGGATCCTGTCTCTTCCTATCAGTCTTCAGCCTTCAAAAGTCATAAAAATGTAATCCCTGCTGCTAACGCTAGCTGTGCAACCAGATGTTGTCCCTCAGGATCCGTCTGTTGCCCTTCAAAGTCTTTTGTCCTCACTGGCAGGATCAGGGAGACTTCTTAGGCCACTTTCATATTTCTTGGTTTTTGTGGTGTTTTTTTTTTGTTTTTTTGTTTTTTTTTTTTTTTTTTTTGTTTTGTTTTTTTTTTGTTTAATTCCAAAAGATGAAATGACCTTTCTAGGGAAAAAACAGGGAACCAAACTGCAACTTGGGAAAAAAGAGAACATACCACTTGAAAGAAATTGTACTGTCGCACTGCTTCAGGCCTCACTGGTGGCTCCTGGTGGGAAAGGACCATAAGGAGCAACACAGGCAGAAGTTACAGAACCACAGACATTTATTAAGGAAGGAGAGCAACGTTTTCTCCTTTCTGCTTCCTGATATTTCAAACCCAAATTTCTCTTTCAGAAGCTCTTGTTGTTCTGGAGAGATTCATTGCAGGTACACAGCCTAGTGATCCTTCCTCATGACTTTTGCTTAGTACTTCTGAAAGGTTTTTTCGATAGGTATAAAATAGAACAAATTATATGAGCAGAACCAGTGAAATGTACATCCATTCTTCCTTCTCTCCCTTCTGCTGGCATGTTGTTAAATCTTCCAATCACACTTTGAGTTCTTACTCCTACATCTTACAGGTCTATTAGTCCCTACTACATCCCTTCATCCTTCCACAATACGTACAACTTCCTCCTTTCATTGTTTTGCTCTACTTAAGGATTTTGCCCTGGACATTATCCCCATGGGCAAAATTATAAAACAAGATAGTGAAAGCAGGAGTAGCCTATGAAAAGCCTTTCTTGGAATTTCACATCACCCCACTGTTAGGGTGACATTCCATTGAATTTATCAATATTCTTTACAGCTGAAGACCTACATATTTCAGGGAAAAGGCTGCTCTGTTTTTTTCAAGCACCATGGATGCCTACCTCCATTTGATCCCCTTTCTTTTGGACCCAAAAATGCATCTCCATCATATGTCCCATTGTGTGTGCTCTCTGGAACCTGTAAAAGTAGTGTCTTTGAAATAAGTTTCTGAAAGCGTCATACTTGTGTGTTGGTTGGGATATCAGCTAAATTTCCATGTTGAAATCTTGGGAAGGCAGAAAGGTAGCATGGCTGTTTTTCTAACATGCCTCTATATGATCCTAGTCTCTTAGACAATCCCAGCTGGAAACAATGACTCTGAGATTCCTTGAAAAGGATCAGTGAAGGACAACAGAGGAAAGGCAAACTTGAAAGGAAGCTATAGCCAAAGACATCATTGTATTTAAAGGGGCTTAATATGAATTGTGGATGACACCTTAGAAAATAATTTCATTGACCTTATGCCTACGAAATAGGCTTTTCAGGGCTTTATTTGTCTAAATTGACTATATTTTCTTTAATTTTTGATAAGCAGTTATGTTTTAAAACCACTTTAAAGTGGGATTATTTTTTTAGCTAATATAGCCTGTCAGAAAGATTTTGTATTGCACATTTTAAACCCTGAACATAAGGGAACTCTGTTACAAATGCTTGGTTTATTTGAACAGAAAGCTGTACAAAAGCTTGACATGAAGATGACCCTACAAAGCTGTCTTTACTAGTAAAACTTTTACGTTGCTTCTAGTGTCTATTTCCTGAAAGTCCACACTTTCTGTTTCCTGTACTGCCCTGTGTGCTCAAATGCTGGCCATTGATGTGAACTCTTCTCCTGTTAGGCCTGGTGGTAATCTTGACAATTACATGCAGAAACTAGAGATTTATTTCTTTTTTTTTCCCTTACAAAGATTTGCACTTTTTGCACCTATGAAGTCCAGGTGGTATTTATAAGCTGGCATTCTTCCAAAAGCAGCTTTGGGAAAGCAATGCATTCCCTGTTAACCCTCAACCTGCTTACTTGGGAAAATACTTAAAGCGGAAATAAGCAGAAAAAGAAATACCATTAGCAACTCTAGAAACTGAATTCTCTAAGATTATGAAACTATGAAGGATTGTTGAACATGAGACAGAATCCTCATCCTTGCAGTCATTGTGTTTTTGATCGCTTCTCAGGTCTTTTTTTTTCCCCCTCAAAACTATGTCCTGCCCTAAATAAGTGCTTGCATGAGCCAAATGCTTTGTAAATGGTTAAATACCGCAAAGCAATAAAATAATTGACTACAATCAGTTTGAAAAAAGATACTGGATATCATATTTTTGTAAATCCAGGCTGTGGTAATCCAGCAAGAATTATGTTAACGTAAATATAAAATTACTTTTCGGACCCATTCCCAGATCAGAGGAATGCTTAGCCTGCTGATTTAGCCAGTTGCGGAGCAGCCTGTGCAAGGTTGACATATGGAAATACAGTTGGAGGAAACACCTAAACCTGACTTATCTTTATGTTTTTTAGTACTCTTAGGGAAGGCAGAGCCAGAGCTAGTCCAGGGCATCAAGAACACTGTCATTCAATGGGAGTATAACACTTGTGTGAATCTATTTGGATCAGTTTAAGTGCTTAGAGGCATCCTAGACCATCCTGGACATTTTAAGCATTCTTCCTTGACCAGGCTGGATGGGGCTTTGGGCAACCTGGTCTAGTGGAAGATGTCCCTGCAGGGGGTTGGAACTAGGTGATCTTTAAGGTCTCTTCCGATCCAAACCATTGTATGACTCTATGAAGGCAAGCCTCAGATATTTTTACAATTGTTAAGCTTGTATTTGTAAACAAATATTGTTTTGTCATGCAGATACTCTGGGCTGCTTAAATACCGGTGTCACTTCTTATACAGAACACTCACAGCTATTCTGCCACTTACCCATGGGATTTATAGGCCTTGCTTTCCGCCATATGAGCATTGGAATGGATAAAGCTACTGCAAACTGTCCTGTTCTATAATCTTTCTCAGACCCAAAGAGAGTTTATTGACCTTTAAATGTACAACAGATTAAAAGATCTGGCAGTGATCATAAAACTCATAAAGTATCATAAAATGTCATCTTATGCCATAAAAAATGCGTCAGAGAGCAAATAAAAGTCTATTTAATGTTGTGTACTTAGTGACCCCTAAGAGATTTTCACAAACTCATAATTTTTATGTATATATCTTTTGGTGAACTTGATAGGACAAGGGGATAAATTTAACCAAAATGTAGATGCAGAGATTAACTAATGAATGTATTCCTGCTAATTTTTTTTCAAGTGGATGCTACAGTCTCTCCTGTTTCTTGTATTTCCTTGTTTTATATGTGAGCTGTGTGTTTGCACCTGGGGCAGTCAGTCTTATCAGTCTCTTCAGGCGATCCCAACAGCTTTGAATGGAGACTTGTGGTGTGTAACTGGTCTAAGAAAGATGCTTTGATATTTGAAACTTTGCTGCCAAAAGCACAAGGATTCTGTACACTTTATGCTGTCTTACATATGGGAAATACACAACATCATACAAAGTTTATCCTGGTAGTGCTTAACTTCTGTTGAAGTAACATAGGTATTTCTGAGAAACAGTCCTTTTTTCAATTTTTAGTAGCTTCAGTTTACTTACATTTGTTCTTTTTTTGTCATTTTCTGGCCTTGTTAGTAAACTTATTTACTTAAAAAGTAAACTTTGTTAATTATCTATAAATGTTGCTACTGAGAAGCAATGAAGATTCCTCCTGAGATTGCAAACTGAACATAATAACATTGGTTCCTAGAGAAAGATGTGCTAGAATTTGCTAAACAATAGGAATCATGAGACTTGAAAATTTTTGTGACTAAGGGAATACATTTAGATCTTGATGTGTAACATCCAGAAAGATGCAATTTCTGTGGTTTGAAGACTACCTTCCCAGACTGCCTTTTGTTCTAACCCACAGATATCAAGCATTCCTTGCAGCCTCTGTACTGCCCAACTTAACGCTGTTTTGTTCTATCTCACCTACAAAGATTTTGCAGACTCTGCATTTTCATGTACATTTTTAATTTAGAAAATGCTTTCATAGACCCCATAGCTATGAAGTAGAATTAAATTAGACCTTTAAAAACACAGCCTGAAATAGTGATTAAAAACTCCGCTGTTGTGTAGATCATAAATAACTGCCATTTAAGTCAAACACAGTCTGCCTTACTCGATCCACACATCTCAGTTACATGTGTGAGATATCTACTGTAAGACAAGGTGAGCCTGTAGTCCAGAAATTACATTCCAGCTCTCAGAATGCAGTTCTTTCCCTGAATAATTTTGATATACCCATGTTGTAAGAAACATGAAATGTTTCTTGGATGTCTTGGGTTTTGTTAGAAGGGTATGGCTTCTCTCTCTGCCAGTCCCTGTGAATGTGAAAATTTTGATCTGCTCTGTGCAGGCAATAATGAACTTATCTTTGCTTCAAATATAGGAAAATAGTAAGTACAAAAAGTACACTTGCCCACAGCAGGAGCGAGTTTGGATCATGTGTTTTCACTTGCTCAAATTGATTTAAACCACTTCCCATTTAATCAGAAAAAGCAGCCAGTGATATACCCGACTGATTCAGCTTTACTGGCAGAACACAGAATCACTATAGAAGTATGAGGGACTGGAGTAATTCTGTGAATGTTTTTCAGTTTTCTCAGTATGTACATACCAATTTCCTATGGTATATAGCTCTGGCAGACACAGGCTGAACACTCTTGACGGATTGATGGAGGCAGAAGAAATTATAATTTCCTAAATATAAAAGCAAATTAATATTCAAAGAATGTTAAGAGATATACCTATTATTAGCACTCGAAATGCAAGGCTATACAGCAGAGTTCACTGAAAAGAAAGTAACCTCAATTAGTTTAGATTAAATAGACAAGAATATACTCCATACAAATAACTGCTAGGCTAAATCATACATTTGCCAAGTCTTGTCTTGAAAATTTCTTCTGCAATTTTTGCCTTTATTAAACAGTCTGAAATGAATTGTACTTAGGAGGCAGTAATTACAAATTGTTCTCCCATTCTGCATTAATATTAATATCAAAAATAAGAGATAGCCAGACCAATTTTCTTTCTTTCTTTCTTTCTCTCTTTTCCTCAAAAATCAGACAGCAGAGCAAGCAAGACAAAGTAAAACAAGAAAAAGTGAAGCAAAAGAAACCTTCAAATGAAGTTCTTTTTTCATGCAAAAATGATTTTTCGGTTTAGAATTTTTCAGGCACCTTTTTACTTGTCTAAAAATGAGGATTTTTCTTCCCTATTTTCTACTGAAATAGTGGCTTTTAAAGTCAACCAATGCAGGTGATAAAACTGTCACACACAACAGCCAACACAAGAAGGACGTGGACCTGCTCAAGTGAGTCCAGGGAAGGCCAAGGAGATGACCAGAGGGCTGCAGCAGCTCTTCTATGGCTGAAATAGTTGGGCTTATTCAGCCTGGAGAAGAGAAGGCTCAGAGGAGACCTTACAGCAGCTTCAAGTACCCAAAGTGAACTTACAAGAAACCTGGAGGGGGACTTTTTACAAGGACATGTAGTGACAGGACAATGTCATTAAACTGAAAGAGGGCAGAAGCATTCATTGTGTACAAGCTGAAATGTTCAATATACATGAAAGGTGTGTAAATGAAGCATAACAATTACAGTGTGAGTTACAGTGATCCCAGATGCTACAAATACAATTGGCTTAGTGGCTATTACGATCAAAAGTAGTACTGCATGTTATAATTCCCTGTGCTAAAATTGCTTGTCTTGCAGATTTTTAGCTTTTCAGGACTCAGCTGGTGCTGAATACGACATAATAATTCTGCATTTTTTTTCATGCAAATATCCTTCTGATAGCAGTACCCCCCCCACAGTGGAGGAAGTGCCTTCTTACACAAGTAAACTTTTAACACTAGGTTTTTATCTGGAAAACAGTATCTTTCCAGGTTTTGGAAGAGATAAAGTAAAACCACACTGGTATGTGACCATCACAATTTGATTCTGACGTCTGTATGCCATATTTATTGTTTGAGAGTCTATTTACTTAGTACAAAATATTAGCTACTCCCACCCTTTATCAGACAATTTTTCTTAATATTTGAGTCTTCTTTTTCAGATTTATCACCTCAGCTATTGTACAGTTAGATATACATGACGCCAGCACTGTACTGGTTTTCAGTCTTCAGAGTGGGCTCCAGCCATAACTCTCAGCCTTTTGTGGAAAGGTGCATTTATAATTTTGGAAAGCTTTGAAGCCTCTAGGCTTAATATCCCCTTAGGAAATTGAAATTCTTACCCCATATGGAAGTAATTTCAGCTTGCCCACCTCCTCCTTCACCACACTGGCTTAATCTACTCAGCTGCAGAGAGCTGCCAAGTCCATTTATGAATTGTAGTGTCTAAATGTGCTTCTTGCCAATGATCAGCAGAAGAAAACCACACAGTGGACCATGAATGTTTGCTATGAGGCGTCAGAATGCATCAGCTAACATGGATCATAGTCCATCTCAAGCATGTTTCAAGTCCCAATAACTTCTGCAAAATGCTGAATTGATGTAATTCTCATTACCTGCCAGTTTCTATATTGACACGGCTAGTCACAGGTAAAAGGATTGCATTTTCAAAACAAAAGCTAAAGTAGCTGTCATTTACTTTTTCTAATCTCCTGCTCTTCCACAAGACGCTAGTTTCCTGCCTGAGCTCTGCCTCAGTCTAAGTGGAGAGACAGAGTGCGGTAGGAGATGTGGATATGATCAGCGCCATGCAGACAGGACCATACCAAGTGCAGGGAGGACAGATGCTGAAAAAAATGTGAAGTCATGGAACACATATTTGGAAACCAACTTTTGCATCTAATTTGAAGGATACGTTTTGATAGGTTTTAAAGTCTTTGTAAGAACGGCTAATTTTATGAACCTCAGGGCAGAAGTGTCATTTAAAGGGCGTGAGGATACAGGGATGATTAGGATAACCCAGACACACAGGGCAACCCTAATAGCAGGCAAAGACACAGAAACGTATGAAAGAGAAAGATGGATACTGAAGTTGTCTTGGTGCACCAGAAAGGCTGGGAAAGAATAAGTAATGATGAAAGGAAAATAAAGACAAAATTACTCAGTAGCAAAGACCAGAGTGATGTCTTGACCCAGTAGTTGCTGCTGAGATTTTTGCTTTTGCATACAGTAAGGATGTAAGTTTACTTCCCATCTCAGAGATGAGATAAATCTCGAGATTGAGCTGAGGAGCAACCAATGAAGGGATTTAAATAAGAGTCAGGGAAGACCAGAGTAGCACACAAACGGGTGAGATTTAGTAAGTGTCCTAAGAATCATGTCAGACTTGTTGACAGTGACTGGCTTCTTATGTAGTTGCTGAAAGAAATGTGGCTTTGTGCGCAAAATGAAGCCGTGGATATGGAGTGATTTTTGAAAACATGAATGATCTTTCAGGCAATGTGGAGGTTGTAGAAGTAATGAAACAAAATCCACGGGAGTCTGCTGGAGAAGAGGTTGTTGCAGCAAGAGTGAAAAGATAATAAGAGCCAGAGTGAGCTCAAACAGAGAGGAGGAATACATGGACATGGATGAGCACAGAGTTGAAAGAGACTCTGGGGAGAGGAAACAGGGAGAGAACATAAAACTGTCACTGAAACTGTAAACTGACCAGGACTAGGGGAGGAAGTTGGCATTCATTGCCAGGAAACAGAAGGAGGCTGTTTGGGAAGGAGTTTGGTTTTCACAGCACCATATTTCAGACATTGTTAGGCAGGTCAGAGGATTGAAACAGAGAAATATACAGAGGTTCATCTGAAGGGAGAATCACATACAGGACAGATACTTAAAAACATGTGGTGAGTTGGCTTGGATAAAGGCTGAAAGTGCAGTCAAAGAAAGGAAAAACACTAGAAACAAGATTTTGCAAAGCTAAGGAATATGGAGGTGTTTCAGTGTATTTCATAGGAACAGGTCAAAGCTTTCTGGAACCTACCAAAAGGAGTTATGTTACTGAAGGCTAATCATATTAAGCAAAGCCTGTAGAAGATAAGAGAAACAATGATGGGTGGTGGAGGACCCCCCTTAACCTTCTCAGTTCGAACAGGGTGCCCTGACCTGGCCACTCCCAGGTTATTGAAAAAGGATCAGGCTATAGTCTCCAGGAGGAAACCCGCCAAGGGGAGCCAAGGAAAACACTGCAAACTGTCAAGGGTTTCTGCCTCCTGGGGCATATGGCTTAATTGGGGTGTAAGGAGCACAGAATTGCAGAACTGGGTAAAACTTGCTATTAGACCTTTAATGGGACTGTCAGAGGGTGTAAAAATTTCTAAGAGATGTATAAGGGAAGCACCAAATTAAAATGGAGGCATCACAATGGATCCAGGAGGAGCGAGCATCTATCTTTTTATTTAAATCCTATTTCTAAGTGTATTCTACATGAGTATCCTGTTTTCTAGTCTGAGAAATATTCTGTGTACTTTGTAGAAACACTAACAAACGTCAAGTTGGACTTGGGTGATGGGTCAGATGAGAGGTCTGAGAACCAGCAGCTGGAGAGAGAAGGGGACCATGGGTCTGAGGGGGCCATAGATTTATGGGTCAGCAACAGGAGACACTGTGAGTCTCAGGCCAGCTTCTACAGTCTCATATTGCATTTACGCATGCTAAACCACTAATGAAGCGCAAGCCAGATTAGCCAACAAGCAGGACTGGAGACCTGACCGCCAGCTATGAAGTGGGACCGGCTACAGGGTCCCAGATGTGTGTGGGGCAGCAGCAGACTAAGACACAGGAGCAGTTCCTGGATCCTGGAGCTCCGGGCCAGCTGCTGGTGTGAGTGTGTGTGGGACCCATCAGTGGACCTCCAGCCTGAGCAGCTGCAGAGTGGAGAGGGCTGGAGCCATTTGCACTACTCATGTTTATGGAGGTACTGTCAGGGTGTCCGTGGGTGCTGACAAAGGTGCTGCACTCTGTGCTGGGCTGTACGGCCATGTGTGTTTATGTGTATGTGCGCATGGGTGTTCCCCCACCAGGAGCACAGGCTCAGCAGCTCTCCTCCTTGCACCTGGGGACGTGGGATTGCAGCAGTTTTGTGTTCCTGGGGCTGGGACAGGAAGGATCCACCTGGGCCCCATAGCTCACTAGATTCAGCTGCTTCTGTCTGAGGATGGTGAGGCCCTACACAGGCTGCCGGGAGAAGGTGTGGCTGCCCCATCCTTGTCAGAGCTCAAGGCCAGGTTGGATGGGGCTTGGAGCACCCCGTCTAGTGGTAGGTGTCCCTGACCATGGCAGGGGGGTTGGAACTGTTTGAACTTTAAGGACCCTTCCAACCCAAATCATTCTATAATTCTATTATATATATATACACACACACATATATATGTGCACTTATATATGTGTATTTATATGCACGTATATTTTTTTGTATATTTACATATTTTTTTTTGTATATTCTCATCTGGATCCTGAATACTCATTTGAAAGTTATTTTTGTTTTTTTTTTAATTTATAAATGGTGCCTAGATGTAATTCTTGGAGGCTCTCTAATTGTAAATACCTAACTTTGCACAGACAAGGAGAGGTTAGCAGGGGACTAGTTTGTTTTGCTGGCATGTCTCCAAACATCAGTGATTTAGAGTCAGTGCTAGAAAAGCTGGCCTGAATAGAGAAGCCAATGGGATACAATAGGCTTCTGAACTTCTTTTCATTTTAACAAAATGATGTTTTCAACATCTGGAACAATTCTAAACTCTCAGTATAATACTATAATGCACAAAGCATTTAAACATCATAAAATTGCCCTCAACACTTTGATTAATCGATGGCTGTCTTGAATTGGCTTGCAGCAAAGTAAGTATAACGTAAGTGTTAAGAAAGCCACTGGTTTAGTTTAATAGTTGTGTTTCTTAAGATGTGTTTCCCATGGAATTCTTATACTAAAAGGGACTGTTAAATGTCACTTTGTGTGGTATTGGAGAACAACACTTGAAGTGCTTTTTATGTGTCAGGGATTGGAATGGATTACTACTTGTACAGTTGTAGCTCCAAGGATGTGTCAGAATAAGCTAATATTACACTAGTTGTAGTAGTAGTAGTAGTAGTAGTGGTTGAATTAAATCCTGCCAAAATTAACAGGGTTTTCTTTTATATAAGTTTTAGTAGATTCTGGATTAATCCCCCCATTTTATATTTGTTATAAAAAAATACCACCCACACCTGCGCAGTATTTACCTATTTCTAAATCTCCTGAATTTCTAAAAGTCTCCTTGGAAGACTGTGCAGAAGGTGCTTGAATCAAGTAACAATGAAAGTTGACAGACATATTAAGACTACAGCCTTCCTCCCTGGCCAACAAGCCCAGGGTATAATATCACCCATACAGCAGGATAGCATGAGTGTCCATAGTGATAAAATTCTTTATTTACTAATCCTACCTAACTCAGATATACCTGCATGCTTACACAGCATTTTAGATAAGGGTTTCTGTCACTAATCTTTTTAAGTAATAGTGGTAATGATAGCTATAACTGAGGTAGGCTGCTACATTCTGAACGCTTGAGCTTAGTTACTTACAAAGTCACCATAATCATGGAAACTGGAATTTTCCATGCATGCTCTTCATTTGAGGCTGAATTGATTTGGAAACTTAGGAAACCCATTTTTGCCAATTTGGTGAAGATGGTTAAGGGAGCACAGCAGATAGTTTTAATAACGTTAAGAAATAATTTCTGACTTTTTCTAGGAGGAGCTTTTGATGTTGGATTCTGCAGTAGAAATTGAAATTTGTACAATTTTTCAATCCTAAAATCAGAATTCATCAACTGTTTGTTAATAAATCTGTGTGAATCAAAGAATTTGTAACTGAGGGAAATCTTTGAACATTTAATTAAGGATATCAGGAAGTGCGAGTCAAATATTCCCTAGAGGATATAATTAAGCAAATACACACTTCTGTAAGACTGAGAAATAGGGAGAAGTTCATTGTCAACATGGACAGGTAGTTCATGTGTTGGATGGTAAAAAATAATGACTTTGTGGTTCAAGAAGCGTTATTTTGGTATAAAACTTAAATCAGGAAAGTTCAAGCTGTCTTTTATGTGTATGTAAATGAAATGTGAGCACATCAGAAAAAAATGTCTTGGGTATTGCAGTAATCATTGGTAATATCAGTCTACTAAAAAAGAAAAGGATCCTTACAACTGCACTTGCTCTTCCTGCCCTGGAAATAACGATTATTTAGACACTGCTTTAGAAAAATACAGTAAATGTACAGTAAAGTAAATGTACAGTAAATGTACTGTTGCAAAAGCATTGACTGTGCTATTACAAATCTACACTCGAAACAAGTAATTAATATATGATTGAGACCTATGCAGATAATTTCAAAATTTTTCACAAACTTCCTGGAGTTATTTTTCACTTAAAATATGTGTTTTCATACTTTAACCTAGGAAGATGTATAGAAAATTGTATTTAACCTGAAGTAGAATGACCACATTGTTAGCATGTATTCATCAGTGCATATCTTGATGGTCAAATCCATTTACAATGTGTATTTGCTATAAGCAAAAGCTGGCAGTAAGAAATCTTCTGGACTATTTGCTGATCTTCATCTTCCATGTAGGCATAGCATAAGTGTTCTCATGACCCATAGAACAGGTAGGAGGTGCAGAAAGACATTCACTCAGCATTCATTAGTCATGAGCCATATGGCAGCGAAGTAATTGGAGCCTGACATTTAGAGGAGGGATGCCTTTGGAGGAACTGCATAAGAAATACAGTTGATTGATTGCTATGGGCAAGTTCAGTTTTCAAGTTGGTGTGGAAATTGCAGCAAGATTGATTGGAGAACATGTGTTTATATCCTGTAAAATGGCTGAAAAGTATATCATTATTTAATTTCTTTTCCTCAGTTTCACATTCCAACACATTTTGGAATGTTGGTATTAAATTCATGCATCCACATAATTTGCTGCAACAGGAACTGATCCTGTTTATAATTAACCTGTCAGAATACCAGTTAGTAAGTTCTCTGATCCAGCTCATCAGGCAGCCACTGAATAGTAGGATCAGCACGAGAAAAGTAGCAGGAATGAGACCACCCCTTTTGGCAGCGGCTACCACTTCTCAGTGTAGAGTGATCACAGACTTATAATCAGAGCAAGCCAAGGCTTTTATTTCACCCAGTCTGTCAATGGCAGAATGACAGATTAATGCAACCAGCTACAATAACTTCTGTGCATTGCTGCACGAGGCCCTTACACTATTTGGTGTTGCTCTGAAAGACCCCTCTTCAAATCAAGTGTTTACAGGTAGTAACATTTAAATTCCATTACAGTTTTCACAGCAAAAAACAAAAATATGAGATGGCAATTTACACGCCTTTTAAATGTAAAGGAACACACAGATTAGAAGCTCATGATGTTGATTTTTAAGGTCAAAGACCACCTGGTGTTTGCTGAATGCCTGAGATGGGCATCACCGTTAGGAATATGAAGAGCCTTGGAGTCACTGAGGACACGGAAGAAAACTGTTTTTTGCAAGGCTGAGCAGGGCCTTGTTTGATCTGCAGGACTGCTGGTGTTGCTACTTGATGCATAGGAAGGAATGAACTTAAAACTGAGTGTCAGGGTCTGGCCTGTGATGGCAAAGCTGCTAGTTATTAAAACTAAACCATATTTTTGCTTGTGTATAAAGTACATTTTTGCTCTGGAAATCATTGAAAGACAGTAAATGTGGGACACTTGCAGGGCCATTTGTTGGCTGAGCTTATAAGACCTTGAGGTCTGGCATCTCTGTTTGGACCTAATATAGTAACTTTTGAATGTCACATCCAGTCACTTCCAGGGGATGTTCTGGGCGTCAATGGGCAGAATATTAGGGGTTTTGGAGCAAACTGGAAAGCTAAAGAGTCAAAAGGGGGAACACACAATGTCCTTGGCATCTGGTTAGTCGAATGAGCAGCTCTTCAATTGTCTATAGATCAAAGATCTACTCTTGGAAAACTATTAACACATTCCGACAAAACAATGTCCCTCCTTTTGGCTATTCTGACTTACAGTATACTGTTGAAGAGAAAGACAAGTGAGGAAAATAAATTATAACTGTTAGATGGAGTAGGGATCTATGGGAGGACCGAGACGAGATGGAAATAGGGGAGATCTAAGTGTGGTGTTGGCCCTGAAAGGAGCTCCCACGGACAGGTGAGTGTGAGGGTTTGATATTGGGTCAGGAGGGAATGGGAAGCTGGGAAGCGAGAGGAAAATGCGTACTAGGGAAAGTGGGCCTGGGGAGCCTAACACTGCAGTTTGGTCATGGACATAGCTGCAGATCAGAGAAAGGAGACAGTCTTTGGCCTGGCAGAAGGATCATGCATGAACAGGTTAATGTAGTGCCACAGTATAGTATCGGATACAGCAAGCAGTGGAAAGAATGCCTGAAAAAGAGTAGTACCGGTAAATAAATTTTGGGGGAATAAGAACAGTAAGATGGAGATATGCCAGTAATACCACTGGATGGTAGTAACAGCACTTTTACAATAGCAGGAACTTCTTTATACAAGAAAAAGATGTATGTATTTCTGCATATTTCATACCACCCTATTATTTGAATGTTAAAGGTAATTTTAAATCCATTTGGTATTTCAATGATATAAATGCACATTCGATAAAGCCTTCAAAGATTAAGAAATTGATCTAGTGTGTTCCTTATTGTTTATAACAAAGAAGATAAGAAAAGATATGCATCAGTTTTCAGTATTAGAATAGTCTCTGTTTTAACACATAAATCACTGCTTGACTTTATTGCATTTCTGTTCTGGAAAACTTATTAGTACCAGAGAACTAAACTACAGAGAAAAAGAGAACCGCAAGAAAACATCCAGAATATATAAATGCCACTTCCAATAATATAGAACTAAACAATTTCCTTTAAAGATCCCAGTTTGTCAAACACTGAAATGAATTATGTCCTATTGCATTAAGAGCTAAAAGCAGCAACTGGCACACTCTATCCTTGACTTCCACATTCATTCAGATGTAAATCTGAATTGAAGTGATAGCAACAGAATTTTGCGTGCAAACAATTTGGGAAGAATCTGTCACAGTTTCTCACGCAATCTGGCTGGATGTGTTCTCATACAGTTCGCGCTGGATGAACAGAAAGTCACTCAAGGCCTGTGCCAGGGTTCCTGGTACTTCCAGCCAGTACTGGAATTACATCAGAAATTCTGGTTTTCATGTAAAAAAAATAATAAGCTTCAAGTGTCTGTGTCTAGGAAGAACAGTTTAAGTACCTGATTTAGACATAAACAGCACCTAAATGCAGGCAAACTTTTTCCTTCATAGAACAGGAACACTAACTCCAGGGTCCATGCTTTGGGGGACAGAAGGGCAAACTCTGCAAGTGGCAAGGCTTTGCAAACGCTAGTCCCCTATAAAGTTGTTTTACATATGAAAATTAACAGGCCCAAGCCCAGCTCCAGCGACCCTTCTGGCCTCCTCCACAGGGACAGAAAGTCCTAGACAACATACTTGTTGGTTATATGATGGTGGTGCAGTCTCTCGGGATCCAAAGTATCTTGAAGAAAACATGCTGGATAACAGATAGGGTCAGTGGTCTAGGATTCATCTAAGTCATCTTCCAAAAGAAGCCACAGTCTGATAACACTTTTATGAGGAACCTTGATCAGAACTATGATAACTTAGTAGCACAAGAAGGACAAGATACACACCAGCTTACAAGCTAAGAAAAGAAGGCGGCTCAGATCATTGTCTCTAACTTTCTGGGATAAAACAGAAGCTGTCACACCTGGCAAAGCCCAACATCATGCATGGGGTCCCTAATGCCTTAAATATGTTGCTAATATTCTTTTGATAAAAGTATATTTTACGGCAGAAGTCTGGATTAAATGCCTTAATATTTCCCATTCTTCCACCTGGTCTGTTCTATTCCTCGCTTTATTTCAGGTGGGCTCTTGAATGAACATCCAACTATATGAATGCCTGCACATGTGTATGCAATTTCTGTGGCATATGTTGCTTGTTCTTTCCATGTGTCCTCAGAGAATATGAAGGGTGCTGGAGTTAGTTTTGGATTCTTAAATGCAGTTTAATTTTTCAGGTTAGGGTACCTACCTGTTCACTGGTTATTTAAGTCAAAGTGGAAGAACCATATATGCCATATAGATGTGTTGAGAGGGTTGTCTTGTGAGGTGCTGAGCCTCTGAGAGAGGTGGTTCAGCCTGGTCTCCAGGAGTGTTCTGTGTCTTGCCTAGACAGACTTTACTGTTGTACCATTCTACTCTTACAAAGGAGCAGAAAAGTCAGTCAAATTAATATTGTGTTCCTTTTTTTTTTTTTTTAAATCAAAAGCCATATGGATTAAGAATTAGAAATTTCTTATTGCTATAAGATAGCAGCATTTTCAAAGGATTGTAATGTGTGTGAAAATGCAAAAAAAATGGCATTATGCTAGGAACAGAAAAGTAAACCACACATGTATCCTGTCTACTACTACTCTCCTCTTGAAAAGGACAAAGCTTAAACAGGCATTTTAGACATAGAAAAGAGTTGAACAGAAAAAATGCATGGAACAATACTATGTAAGACTGAACTCAATTCTTTCCAGAGACATGAAGGTCAAAGTTTGACTGATACTGGTAACTGTCGAAGTTCAAATTAGTGATGGTCAAAAGGGTTTCAGGAAAGTCAAAATAGTCAAAAAACAGTATCATGTCACAATTTTGCTGTGAAATACACGATAAATATGCTAGTAATATATCATTTTTTGCATCTTTCTCATGGGGAGCTAATGACTTCTAATACGATTTAGCATATCTAATCTTTAGATATAGTACTTGCTTATAAGAAATGTTTTTCTTGAAGTTTCCTAGGTGTTGACATTAGAAAAGTCAGACAAAAGGTAGCTTTATTTATCTTGTACCAAAATAAATAATCACAGTAAGTAATAAATAGCAACTGACAAAGGCCTGGTGATTCTAAATAAATCACTGCTCATCCAAAGATAATTTCAATTGCCCCAATAATTTTTTTTGTTTGCTTGTTTCCGGTTGTAAGCAAAAGAGGAAACGTAAGCATCCCTGATGGAAATATGGTTGGCCCAAATGATGTTTCCCTCATTTCCTTGCTTTTTTTTTTTCATGTAAGTACTTCTCAACAAAAAAGTTTATCTTTCTCTGCCTGGAATTCTATTGTATTAGTCATTCTGCTGTACACAAATTGTGAACATTCAGTGTGCGTGCCACACTGCAAGGAGACATAAGGCATTTATTATAATTGAATTCAAAATAATTAGCGTAAGAGATCATGAAATGTACATAGGAAAAAAGATTGCCTGAGATATATTGCAAACAGGAGGGAGGCCAGGACATTAATAGGCAATCTGCGCTACTGCTGTTCCCTCAGGGCCCTTCTACAGGTGGTTTATATTCCTGGAGTAGAAATGTACGCTATATGAAATGGAAAATTTATTTTAAATTTTTTCCACTACACCATTTGAGTTTGGATTCTCCTTACCTTGTCCTTGAAAAGTATTATTGTTTATTATTGTTGTCATTACCTCATTTTGGAAAAGCTCTGCCTTTTAAAGCTCTACTTCCACTTCAGAGAATCACAATTTCTTTGCTGGCTCACAGCAACGCCCAAACTCCAGAAAAACTAACGATAATGACAAGCGGGGCAAAAGGTAATGGGATAAGAAAAAGAAGTCAAGAATTGAATGTATGGAGTTTTAAACTTTTTAAAAGTGTATACCTCAAGATGAGGCACTGCAGAGAAAACTAGAATATCTCTTTGGGACTCCAATATCATATCCCAGAACACAGTTCCTATTATCAGAGTTTTTTGCATGATGCAATGTTCATTGTTTCTACAGATTTGTACTATTTACACTGCTATATGAAGTTAGGCTAATAGCCAACTGCTTTATCAAGTAAAGGTCTTAGGAAAGAGCTACCTATGAAACAAATGAAAGAGAAATCCAATGTCCTTTGAGCTTATTTTTGTTTTCTGTAGAATGGTACATTACAAAAATGTTTCTGCTATTCATAAAGCTCTTCTAAATTTCTGGCAAAGCTCAAGCCCCCTTACTGCTGTGAAGAACACCATTTTCCATATTAGTACTGCACAGTTGCTGGTCTCTGAAGTCAGGTTTGGTCATGTTAACATTATTATTCATCCCATGCGATGCTGATATGAAAATAAATAAAGTCAAAATGTTTATGAGGGTGAATTTTCAAATTGGCCAGTAAATGAATTTAGCAGACAAAAAGTTGATAACACTTACTGGATCTCAAAAAAACAAAGTAAAGCTAAGAAGAATTAATAGACCATCCTTAAAACTTTCCAGTCCTCTTAAGCACTAAAACAAGACTACCATCATTAAATGATCAGTGAAATGTGAGCAGTAAGATAGACTTGTGAAAGAAAACATTTAATGATGCCATACTTCTATACATTCACAGGAGATCAGAGAAAGAGTAATTTAGCAACTTGAATCCTTGTGCTCTGAGTTCAAAACTCACTAAAACCCTCTCGAACATGCATGAATATTTCAAATAATGGTCATTCCGCAGTTCTTCTGGAGAAGAGACTTCTTCATGTCTTTAATCTAGCTAGGTTTTTAAGTTTATATGTCCATAAACCTCTGGGTCAAAGTTTCCCACTGGCATTTTATCATGGCCCTGATTCAAAGCCACTGAACTCAGTGCAAAACCTCCTGCTGACTTCATAGACTTTGGATCAAGGCCCCAATGGCTGTTAAGTGGAGTGTATGAGAGTCATTCTAACCTGAAAGAGTGATCACATTTACTAACAAACTTCCTTTTAGGAAAACCTCACATATTTTCAGTGACTTTTCAGAGTCTTTGGTAGGTACAGTTGGTAAGTGACTAAGTACCATATACCGGGGTTGAGATTCTCTATCAAAAATATGTACGTCTGTGTAGAGCACAGGTAATATGGGGCAATCAGGAAACATCAGACCTCCATTTCATATATGCTAAAAGAGTCAAGTTTGAAGCCTGTTATGCAATTTGCCTATGGAAGAAATACCTTATCCGATATGCTGAGAATTATTTAAGCATACTCACTGCTGCAATAAGCACATTGCATTAAAAAACAAAGGCAGAAAAATATAGCTAAGTTTACTAAGTAAACTGCAAGCAGAGCAAAGGACATCATTCTAACAGTATTGTGGTTTGCTGTATGGTGCTGCTGTTGATAGCTTTGATATTCTGTTTGTCTAGGCGCAAATAAATCTTGGTTAAATCTTTCAAAAGATAAGTGCAGTCAAGATATCCTATTAGACAGCAGGTATGTTAGAAGTAGAGTCTGTCCTCTGAAGTCATTGTTTTAGTGTGCCATTTAGATAGATTAAATATATTTCAGAGGATGCAAACGAGACAACTTCTGAAGGAAGAGCACCAGATTTGTGACAGCACATGTTTTCATGTCAGTGTTTACAATTCATGAGGGGAACCAGCACTAAGACTTTCTTTTCATGAGAAAATGGTAAGCAGGCATGAAAAGAGCAGATGGTTCAAACAAACAAATTTGTTGAGATAGAAGAAGGAATTTTATCTAAGCATTTTTCCTGAAAAAAGAATCCAAACTGTTCTTAGCAGATACAATTAGATGAAGCACATAATGTACAAACACATTGTTTATTTATCCCAAAGAAGTTTATTCTTAGAGAACAACAGTGAACACTACTTACCTGCACAACTGACCAATAATAACAATAATAAAAATTATTATTTATATTATATTCCATTTTAAGAAAATGAAACAAAGCAATAGACATGCTCTGAAATCTATAAAGGAATTCTTTGTCTCTCTGTTCATGTCTTCCAGAATATTATATGAGGCATAATCCACAGGAGAGTACAGATGTTGGAGGCCAGTTTCTTGGGATATTATCTGCATCTGATTCATAAAAGTTCAAGATACTCTACTAAAGAAAAAGTATTCCCATTTAATAGCTTACCCAGATGTCAGTGGTTAGATATGTACCACAGTTGCATCTTCTAGAGATGTTTTCAGCTTGGGAGACAATAGTGCACACTTTTAGAAATTCTTTGCTGGAATAAAGCCTTTTCTCAATGGTCCTACTGAAGTCCATTCCTATTTTTAAAACTTCTGAAACAAACTTTTTAATGTAATTCCAAGATGCAGTCATCTAGGAACTTAATGCTCTGATGATGTGATGAACTCTGAGCTGTAGCAGTTCTGTTTTATTTAATTTAGCTAAGACAATAAAGAGTTTTAAGTTAAATCAATAAAGGACATTTTATTTAGACAAGGATGATTCTTCACAGAACAGTGTCTCTAGCGCAGAAAAATAAAGAATTATTGTTCTCAAGACAATAATTTTTCCCTTTGTTCCAAGTTAAGTGATAAAGTGATAACAGCCTTCCTTCCCCTCTCTTTTGCTTAGCTTAATATTGGTTAACTGAAGGTGAGTTCAAGCACTTCAAGAGAAGTTTGTTAGAACATGTTGCTTTTCATCATTTGAGTGGAGAAGATGGATGTTCTGTCATCCCTAAACACAAATAGCTACGACTTGGCTGAGCAATATGTTATTCAGAGTAAAAGAACATCTGAGGGGAAACAGAAATATGCCATAAATTATTGTTGGAAAAAAAAAAAAGAAGAAGAAAAGAAAATGCAATGGCAGATGTGACAATATGTTTTGGCCTGTTGTTTCAGTTCTTTGAGGTTGCTCTTAGAACTTGAGAGTGAGGCACTCTGCAAGAGCTGCTTCATGCTGTGAGAAGGGTGGGAAGAGAAAGAAACAGAGAAGCAAGCCGTGGGAGTGCAGTTTTACACTTGAGAGCATGAAGGAGTAGTATTTCTGAATATCAGCACTTATACATAAGGATTACAGTTCCACAGAGTATAAATGGGGAAATTTTGGATGGAAGCTCCCAGCTCCCATATTGTCATGTGTTATCCTTAGGACAAAAATGGTTTTACTCTTGTATTTTGACAGCCAAAACAGATTTGCTGCAAAAGAACAGTTTGTAAGACTTTTGAATTTTAATCGAACTACAGCCAAAATGGAAACCTATATAATTTCCTTGTGTCTTCAAAAATTTGGGGGGGGGGGGGGGGGGGGGGGGAGGGGGGCAGCGGGGGTTATCCTGTTTTTTTGCAAAAAATTCAAAGTTAAAAT
>WYDI02005610.1:7896-24213 GCA_009867235.2 Psittacus erithacus
AGCTTTCCTGCAGCCCCTTTAGGCACTGGAGCTGCTCTAAGGTCTCCCCTTCAGGAGCCTTCTCTTCTCCAGGCTGATCCAGCCCAGCTCTCTCAGAGCAGAGCTGCTCCCAACGAAGCGTTCTTTGCCCGACGGGGGTTTTAAAGCCACTTGGCACCGCTGAGCGCCACCCGAAGGGGGCGCCCGTCGATGCCGTCGCCGATCCCCGCCCCGGGTCGCAGCCCCGCTGGAGCAGGGTCCCAGGCGCCGCCGAGCCCGCAGCCGCCCCGCCCCGCCGCACTGACCTGCCGCGCGGAGCGGATCTGGCGCCGCACCGCCTCCTTGCAGCCGTAGATGCTGTCCCCGCAGCCGGGCTGGAAGTGCGCCTCCACCCGCGTGAGCCCGCGGAAGGCGCCGCTGGCGAAGCCCGGCCAGCCCAGCTCCAGCGCCGGCGGCTCCAGGTCCGAGCGCTCGGGGAAGTAGGTGAGCGACGAGGCGTCGAGGGAGGCGCCGCCGAAGGGCTCCGCCGCCGGCTCCGGGGCCGCGGCGGGCGGCAGCGCGCCCCGCGCGATCGCCTGCACCTCGGGCTCCGAGAGGAACGGCGGCAGCTGCTCCCGCCGCAGGAAGGCGCGCAGCGCCTCGGGGCCGCCCGCCACCAGCTCCTCCAGCGCCAGCCGCTGCGCCTCGCTGTACGGCCCGGGCGGCCGCGGCGGCCAGCGCCCGGCGCCCTCCTCCAGCCACTGCGACGGGTTCGCCATCGCGCGGGGCGCGGACCGGCTCAGCTCGGTCCCGGCCGCCCCGGCAGCGCCTTTATAGCGGGTTTGAATCCAAACAGCGCCGCGCCGCCGCCGCCAGTGGGGGCTCCGCGCCCCGCCCCGCGCCCCGGTTGGCTGCGGCGAAGCCGGCCCCGCCCCTCGGGCTCCGCTCGCTGCGGCCGCGGGAAGCGGCGGCGCCGGCGGGGTCGCTCCTGCAGCCTCCGGGCTGCGGCACCGCGGAGCCCCGGCAGTGCCCGGCCCGGGTCGCCCCGGTGGAGCCGCGCTGGGGCCCTGTTCCTTTCACCCACCACGTGCTGCTGACCCTCTGCCTCCGCCCGAACCCACCCTCCCGCTAAGGACCCCCGTTAGGAGGGCGCTGACGAACGCCTGATGTCCGGGACAGGATGAAACCCGGGACAGGCAGCCCCGGTGCCATCATTCCTGCTCGTCCCTGTCACAGGCTGCTGCTATCGGCTGAAAACTGAAAGTTCTACCTACCCGCTGCCTGGGTTCATTCTTCCAGACCACTCCCGGAGCTGAGGGGGAGGCACAGACATTTAAGCAGAGTCCCCAAATGTAAACTTATGAAATAGAATTCGGTGGCACTTTTGTATTATTAAAACAAATTTAATATCATTTTTAAATAAAAAAAAATCAATCTATTAAAGACATGGAGTCAGGTGCTAATACTGTCAGATATACCCTTTTGGCATGAGTTTTACATCAAGTTTAAGATTTTATACATTGCTTCAACATGTTAAGAAACCATCTACATACAGTAGCAATAGTGTCAATTCCATACAATATCAAATATCCTTTTTTAAAAAAAAGTTTTAAATATATTAGACTCTGATTGCCAAAATGCCATTTTATACACAAAGCTGCTAATACCATGTACACTTCTTCCATTATTTATTTTTTTACATAAAATACACGTCAAGTTTTATTGGTACATCATTTACTACTGATCGCTGGAATCACGCGTTATTGCAGAGGGCTCGCTCTCATCTGTGGCTGCCCCTGACATGCAGCAGCACCAGGGCCACTGATACTCCTGCAGCCCGTTCACACGCTGCAGTCTCACGGCTGAAGGCGCAGAGCTGACAGTGCTAAGGATGCATCTGCACCGGTTAAAAACCTGTATCTGTGTTCCAGCTGCAGGTGGAGATAATTGCATTGGTGTAGGTATCTTGAGCCGAGCCTCCTCAACCACTGAAACTGCATCAGCAGTTGAAATACAGCAAAATATTCCAGGTCATAACTGTGCTGCAAGTGCTGCCTGAAGAACCCAGCAGTACTGGAGCTGGGGGGGGAGGAACTGGGAAGTCCATTACCAGTTTGGCCAACATGAGTACAGCAGAATAGAGCTGAAGAACAACCAGGGACCACAAGTTCTGTGGTACAGCCACAGGCAATACAAACCAATGTACATATTAGCTGTGTTCTGTAGTAAGAGGTGAGACTGCTGCTACAAGCGTATTCTAGATTCTGCCTGGGGAGAACTGCTATAACAAAGTAGGTCAATGTGATTTGTTGAATTAGAATGAAGACCCTGTGCATTTCATTTCTGTATATTTAGGAAGAGAGAGCAGGTTATCATGAAAGAAACTGAAAAAGTAAATAAAAACTTCAAAATCTGGTATGCTCTGAACTGTTCCCTTGCAAAACATTCTGTACAGTCACCACAAACCAACCCAAACTTCAGTAACTTCCAGCTACCGAGTCACCTTTACCAAGTATGATAAGGCACAGAAATATCCAGACACAGGGAGAACCCCTTCCAGCAGATGGACACCAGTTCATCTATGGCTCACTGCAGACCAGTGCTATTGCCATCTCAGTAAAAGTATTTCTATTTCATGGTATTGCTGACTTAGTTTCCGCAGAGAAGATTTGGGTAAACAGAGCTCTGACATTGAAGCAAAAGGACACAGGACAAGTTGTAACGCCATTCGGGAGCTTGTAACTTCCTTCAACTCCATGAACTAAGACTCTGCTCAATAAACTACAGAACTCGCCACCTCCGCTGAGTATTGCAGCACTTATTCATTATTGCTATTGCCCTGCAATGCTCTTTTCCTTCCCAACCAGCCATTCCTCATCCATGTGGTTCTTCAACCACTGCCTTCAAGATTGTACAGAATCACACCATCATTCCCAAGACTGGGAGGGTTTGATGATTCTGGAGCACCAGAGACATAAGACATTACTTGGTACGTGAAATACAGAGCCAAGTCTGACGTCAAACAGACCCCAGTCATGGTACTTCAGCCCTTATTTAACATTCTGGGATTGGTCTGAACTCAATAAAGTAAAAAAACAATTTTGAGCCACCTTTTATTTTCCATCTAAAACAGTCTTTCAACATGGAAATAAAGCTGCTCTCATTAACCAGGGAGCCTGCCAGAAACAGTGTGACTGCAGCATAAAACAAAAGTTTGCAAGAAGGGTTATTCTTATGTGCAGCTCTGCCTACAATAGACCCAGCAATACACCCACAGTCTAATCTTTGTGTATGAACAACTAAAGCCTTCGGCTTACTGCTAACAGAAGTGGGACTCCAATCTGATCTTGAATCTAAGTACAATTTCAACGTTTATTGAGCCTAAAACCACGGAGTATAGCATAACTCTCCCCACTCTTCCTCCCAGTCTCCTCCTAATAAGCCAAGTGGTCTTGGCAGTCCTGGGGTAGTGGTTGGACTTGATGTGTTAAAGGTCTTTTCCAACCCAGTTGATTCTATGATTCTATGTGTTAGATACATCAGTTACAACATGATTTCTAGTTTATACAGCTTTTTTAGCAATGCTAATGAATGAAACAGCCAAGTGCCTTGTGCTATGCACCTCAGAGCTTTCCACTGGGTCAGCCTTTAAAACACTTAGATATTAAAAAACCACTATTGTTGTAACACGGCTAAATTTCACAATAAAAAGCCCTGTTCCCAGAGGTAGGCTCCTACAATGCATATATGAGAGTATCTGTGTGTTTGTCATTCCCCCAAAAGCCTGTTTGGCTCTACAAAATAGTTCACCAAAAGCAGGTTAAATACCCACTTCACAGAATTGCTCATCCCATACCTACAACCAACAACCCTGCATGTGGCACGAACTGCCAGCTCCTTCCCTGAGCGCATCTGCCAGTGCCCCACAGGCAGCGGCTGTTATATCCCAAATGTCACCCAACACATAAGCATGAATCCATACCAGGTCACTCTTCAACTGCCTTCCAAGTCCCACTCTGACGCAACTTCAACCCAAAGCCAGTGGTAAATAGTTGGCATGCCTGTGAAACATACCCTGGAAGAGTTATTGATTACTGACTCTCTCATCTGAATAAGAATTGATGACATTTGATCAGATGCCACTGGACTTCAGTGAGCCCTTCAGCTCACAGTGACAGAGCCAATTTTACAGTTACAATACAAAGTCCAATTAGGGGGATGTTTTGTAATCCAGAACCTGTAATATCTTTCTCCTGATAGAAAATAAATAGTTGGTTTGCTCAAGATCACAGCTAGAATAATTTAGGGTTCCAAAGAGTAAACTGTTAGCCTGGTAGTAAACTCACAGGTCCAAGAGTTTCCTGTACCTTTGAGGCCTCCGGGAGCTGAGAATGAGAAGCCCAGAGCCCTGTATCACCATATGTCCAGCCCCAGCGACGGGCTCTGTTTGCCGGGTAGCAGAGGGTAGCCCTTGACAGTCACTGGCAGCTTAAGTCATCCTTGTATAGGCTAGAAAAAAGGCAAGGCTGTGAGGATTCCCACGTGTGAATGTAGTCTTGATGTCAAATAGCTGCCAGCTAGAAGGAAGATGGGCGGAAGCTGCATTTGCAGTTGCCTGCTTGAAGCACAACTATGTGAGCTGGATTTAATCCACTGATGGTTTACAGGGACCCAAACAGGCATCTGTTTTCAGAGATTGAAATTTAAACTGCTCAAGAAAATATATATTCATGCAGGCAAATAGTTATGTGCGCAACAGCTCCTCTGCACAGAAAAAGGGCTGATGATTTCAGTTACTTCTGTAGATACAACTTGTTAACTCAACCGTGGCCAGTCCCTCAGAGCTGTGCACCTCAGGGCACCCTCTTCTCATCTCCCCACGTATGTAAAGACTTAACTCTCAGTGAGCCAGTGCCAGCGCCCCAGGTCATACCATGCTGGTGTCTCTCAGGCAGCCTGTCATGAACAGCTCACATGAACTAAACTAAACCACCAGTGTTGGTGGGCCAACTGCTCTACAGCAGCAGCATTGCTAAGTACTGCATGGGGCTAGGCAACTTCCTTATGCAGAGGCATTTAAGTCTTCTTCTGACAGCTATTAACCACTACTGATGACTTCAGAATGGGAGCTGGAAAACAGACCAGAAGAAACAAACCTCCTGCCCTGCTGCAGTGTTCAACTACCAAAGCAATGCTTTAACAGTTCTTTATCAGCCAAAGACTGCAGGTTGATGCAAGTGCTGTAACCCTAGGGAGACCAGAAATGCTTTCATGGTGCTTCTGGATTAGTGTCACAAGCCTTTCCTCCTCATCCCTCCCAAGCCCTGTGGTTCTGGAAACCCAGAAGAAATCAGAACACAAAGCATACTTCCCCTAGTATCTGTGCTGAGCAGAGAGTAAAAAAAACAGAATCAACAGGAATGTGAGATCAGCAAAAGTCCTTTCAGTTTTAAACAAATTAAGTGTCTAAATAGTACAAATAAGCTTAAATTGCTTATCCCAATATAGACCTTTGTCAGTATTTTATTGCAGTAAAATTCTATTGCCAGAGCCCTGTATTGCAACATCAGTTTTAAAGCCTGTAGAGTGAAGCCTGTTCAGGAAGAGTTCTGCTTCAAACCTGATGGCAGTCTGCAGTGATGACTGCACATGAGCAGAATGGGACCCAGCCAGTGCACAGATTTTGTTGGTGAGCTGTCACTGCAAGGAGATAGCACCTTGCAAACTTCCTAAAGCAAGTGCAGCATCGATGCTTGCTCATTGCTCAGGCTGTAAGTGCTGTATCCAGCTGTACGGAACACAGCTCTGTCCGTTCTTGCAAACCCATGCTGGGGTTGATCTCCCCTCCAGGATATATGCATCAGCCAGGAGTGAACATTCAGGTCTGAACTGTCACCTTCCTTGGTGATTTACAGCAAGAGGCTCTAATGCAAAGATTTTCATTCAGATCCTTTCTTTGTTCCAAGGCATCTCATGACTTCCCAAGAACAGGGAGGCAGAGCACCATATCTTCTTCTCCAGAGAGGAAGAGTAGGGCAACCCTTTTTACATCATAACAATGCGCATCCCTTCCTCTCCTAAGAGCCTTGCACCACTTGCATTACTCATTCTACTGCAATGAAAGTAATTGGCAGGGTAAAGTACAATTCAAGATGAATGCAGCCGTCACAGTCAGGATGTCCATAACCAAATACTCCCTTTGAAATGCAAACAACCTGGCCTTTGTGATAGATCCAACCAGCCTACCCACATCTTGTTTCCTCTGGGGTGAGAAACAGATGAGACTAGGAAATCCTGCAGCACCCATGCACCTTCTCTTCCATTTCTTCCATGGGAGCTTTGAATTTCAAGAGGGGTGGATCACCACTGGACACTGTGTAATACACTGAGGTCCCATTGGAGCTGTAGGGAGAAGTCCTGGATTCGATTAGGTGCGACTTGGCCTCACCCACGTTCTCAGCAACACCTCCCATGCCACTGCCAAAGTGGGTGCTGAGGAAAGGGTGGTTGAGGAGTTTGGCTGCAGCCCGCTGCCGCTTCAGTTCAGAGAGCGTCTGATGGTTGTGCTCCTTGTAGACACCCCAGAACTGCTCTGTGTCAGGGAGCCCAGGGTTGCCGTAGGGCAGCATGTGGCCTGGATTGCTCTCAGGGTCAGCATGCATGCTCCAAATGTCTCCATTGGAAAAGGTGTACTGGTAAGTGCTGGCAGATGCCATGAGTCCATTCTGGAGGGGGATTTCAGAGTCACACTGGGTGCTTTTGTTTGCTAACTCCGGAAGGAGGGAAGAGCTCTCCAGCAGTGAATTCTGTAACAAGAAGACATGAAAGAAGAGCATCTTCTCCCATCCCCCATAGCACAGTTCATCCCTGTGACAACTTCCTAAGCCTGCTCACACTCAGCCTTTCCACCAGACAGGTACTGCAGCACAGACGTTGAATTCACCCACTTAACAGGACCCTATAACACTATGAGCCCCAACCAGGAGCTGCTTCCCCACCAGGAACATGGAACATTAACTCAGAAGGACTCACTTTGAAAAAAAACCAAATATAGTTAAATAAGCATATTAATTAACATGACAATAACCAAATCAAACAAGTAACTGCAGAACAAGGTTACAAATCTTTTGTGATTATCAGTTTGTTACCTATAAAGAGAAATGCACGCAGTATTTTTCCTGAACTTCCACGTTCCCTAGGGCCTTATCTCAAAACCAGACAGCTGTAAATCCAACACCATCTTTCCACTTTTAATGGGCTATGCCAGTTCATCCCAAATGAGGATTTGGTCTTTTGCTTACATCTGATGGATGAGGTTTACAGATTTTTCAGCCACCTCCAATCCCAGGGCACCCACTGCTACTGAACCTGTGCTCCCTGCCCTCCTTGGTGACTCCCAGAATAGAGAAGAGATTCCTTACAGGGTCTGTATTCTCCTGGTCAGACCGAGTCTCCCCAATTTCTCCAATGAGACCCGAGTTTCTTCCTTCTTCCGCTGCACCCAGTTGCTGCCAGACAATGGCCTCTTTCTCACATTCCTTCCTGTAAAGGTTTGTTCGGTCCGAAAGGCTGGCCCTCCTCACCACCTTCCTGTGGGACAGGGGAGACAGCACCAAAGCTGTGAGCAGGACATGACAGCTCCTCTTACCCCATAGATCTTCTCACCTCCTCCTCATGCTTTACAGCCTCTCCCACTGGAATGGAATGTGAAGTTAGCTTCCTGGCACCCACGCAAAGCAAAGGCACTGGTATGGATATTAAAGGTGGGAGGAATTTTAAGGAGTTTTAAAGTAGTAATTGCAAATCTGTGTTAGATCTGAGACAGCTCACCCAATGGATCTACTCTGCAACCAGTGGAGGAAACGTAGAGGAAAACAGGCCACAGGCTCTTTAGGGAGCTTGCAGTCTGCAGGACTGCTTTGCTGCCTAGTAAACATCTTCTAAAAGCCTGCATCTGAGCACAGTATCTTGGCCGTGAGACATATTACTGAGGAGCTGAAGTTAATCCATGTGAAACACTGATTCTCCTACACCTGTATCAGTGGTTTAGCAGGGTATGTTCTCACCACTTGCTCCTCTGCTTGGAGCAGTTCTTAAACCACGACAGTGCAAAGCCATTTTCCCCCAAGAAATAACACCTCTTTCTAGTGAAAGAACCGCCTTTCGAAGGAGCTCTGCTTTCAGCAACCGAAGTCAGCTTCTGCCTTTCAGAGTTCCTTCAGGAAGGACAGACAAGTTTTTCTCACACCGACCCCAGGGTGTTCTGCAATCACATCTGGGTGGCCAAGCTGCTGCCCTGGGTACCCTGTGGGGAACAACACGCTTACCCCCGGCTGCCAGTGCTGGACGTCCTTCGACTCAGGGAGGATTTATGCCTCATCTGAGACTTCATGATCACATCATGTTTGTGTTTCAGCTCCAGAAGTAATACTTTGAATTCCTCCTCTTCACACAGATCTATGGTACACATAAACCAAGCTGTTAATCAGACAGTTCAAATGTGGTACCATTAACACCGTCTGCCTTCCTAGTATATACAGCTACATATGTTAGCAGGAAGAGAAGGGAGATTTAAGCAGAATATGCTTAACCACATTAATTTCTAAACAAATTAGGCAAGGCAGAATGGCTTGGACACCTTAACAGGAGCAGAAAACAAGAGCTGCTGATTGTGACAGGGGCTCAGCTTTGCAATGATCCAGCTATTCAGCTGGGTTTTGTCCCATTCCTACAGGATGCTGTGCTTTTACCCATGAAACATGAGAGTTCAATGCTTCAGGATGGAAGTACAAGAAATTTCTGTAATTAACAGAGTGCAGCTCCCCTGAATACAGCACTTTTTACTTAAGCCGCCAAAACAACAAAAAAGCCCTAAACCAGAGCAGGACAGAAAACAAGAACTTCCAACCTTCCGAATGAGATGCATAGATTTTTCAACAAAGGCTCAAAAAACAAAACTGGCACAAGGTTACAAAACACATGGCCAGATGCTAGCATTTGTACTTCGAATCTGTTCTAACACCTGTGTGCCTTCCCCTTCCTCTCCAACCCCTCAGAGCTTACCACACTTCATTGCATCAAGGCAAAGTTAGACACCCAAGTATTAGGGCTGTACTCAACAGCTGCTCAGATCAAAGACTGCAATGGAAGAGCAGGTACCTGTACCCAGCACAGGTACAGAGGGATAACATGAGTGGAAACACACAGGAGAAAGACTTGGTGCTTGAGAAATACATTCTCTTTTGGGTTTATGAGCAGAAAGAAGCATTTTCAGGAGGAACAGAGTAGGTGCTTTAAAATTTCAGTCCCATTTAAATAACAGCAACTTTGATACTAAAGACACCTGAAAAATGACATTAATGCTTCTGAAAGCACCATGTGAAGACTCCAGCACACTCAAGGGGAAAAGCATTTTTTTGTCTTTTTTTTTTTAAGCTTAATAAACTCACCTATTGGCATTTCATCTAAAGATGTCCTGGCACTCAAACTGGCCCCATGGGACACAAGCAACTCGGCCATCTGCATCTAAAGAAAGGGAAAGAAAGCCAAGCTGATAGAGGTATTTTAGGCAATCACTTTCTTCCTCAAAGCTGAAAAGCTGGAATAAGATAACAAGCAATGGCCTGCATGCTCAGCTCACCTCACATTATTCTGGTACATGTGTGATGATAAACATTGCTCCTACCACTCAACTGCATGGACATACTTCCCCTGAACTTTCTCAGCAGCAGGTTCTTTTTGGCACCCCAAGGACCTCATCTGATGCTTCCAGAAAGTGCAGCCCTAGTACAGCTTTCTTCTGCGTGCAGAGTACTTTATAGCTCACCCAGGAAAAAAGAAACATCATCCTCATACATGACACTTGCCACAAAATCATTACCTGTCCCCAGAAAGCAGCAGCATGAAGAGGTTCCCAGCCGTCCCAGTCTTTAATATCCAGGCTTGCCCCCTGGTCAAGGAGGACTTCAGCTGCATGCAGATAACCATTGGCTGCAGCTATATGCAGCTAGGAGATAAGGAACAGAGTATGAACCACCTGCAAGGACCATGAATAGTTTTATACACCAAGTTTCAATGGAATTTCTTGGGTAATGTCTGAGGCTAGATCTGGACAGGCAGCACATTCCACATTTGGCAGATGCCATCAGGTCAAAAGCAGGTTGTTCCTGTTACTAAAACTCAGTATTACCTGCATTAAATATAGGCTTTTAAATGCTGCCCAATTTGTAAGGAAACAGTACCATTAAAATGCAAGACTACAATGGGGAACATCATCCACTGTAAACTGCATTTCTCATGGCAGAAGAATGTCTCCTCGTCCCCATTTAAGTGCCATAGATGTCATTTTTTTTTGGTCACATTTTCAGCCTGCTTTGGTCCCTATTCTCTCTGTGCAACTGCGCTTCCACTCACACTATATTTTCACCATTTCAAAACCAAAACCATTTTAATCCTTGGCTACTTTCACTTAATGGAATATGATTTTTCAGATATTGGCTTCCAACTACAACCACCACTTTGGAGACATCAATAACAGACTCCTTTAGTCCCCCACAACAAACCGTCTCTGACGGTTTTCATAACTGTGGTCTGCTGTTGCATCTCTGAGCAAAATACTAACCTAGGCCCTACTCTGAACTCCAGTCAGTGCCCATCCTGCTTCAGCCGTGCTGAAGAGGAGAATGAAAGCTTCCTCTCAAAAATTCCCATCTGGATTCCACCACCCAAAGCTGAACCCTCAAGTGGAAATAAACTGTGATGCTTTCTGCAATTCAATTAATTTCTACACAAATTTTATGGCACTGGGTCATACCCTCTAGAGGCCATGTGAATTAACAAGGAATCACTTGGGGGTGATATAAAAAGGGAAGCCAAGTTTTTTAATTTATGTATATAACTTATGCTTAAATTTATGTATATAACCCTTGTTAAAGGGGAAAGCATTCTAAAAAATAAGCTGGAATAAAAGCTTCAGTCATCCTGGTTTATCTTGGAGCGAGCCTGTGCTCCCCTTTCACTTCTGGTATATTCTACAGGTGACAATTTAGATTAAGAAATCTGAATGCCTTGTCTGACCATCAAGCAGATGTTCACACGTGGTCTGTATATCAGTTATGTCTGTGCCCAAGCATCAAATGACCAAGGTTGCATGAAAGTCCCAACACGTATGATAGCATTACTGAACTTTCCCTAGGTTGGGACTTCTATAAGCAAGGATTTAGGAGACACTTTTTCAGCTGAAAAAGAAGGGAGCAGGACTAGGATTGTTCAGCATTCTTGGTCCCTGGATGACAGCATCCAGTCAAATCAGTTGCCAGCTTGCTTTCTGCAGTACGTTTGTCCTGGTTCCTCTCCCTGCCCAGGGGCAGGTGTCATCCTGTATGAATAAACATCGTAGTCCATCAAGTGTGCATGAGCCAGATGCTGTGCAAAGCAGAAAGAAGAGGCAGAAAGTCTTCAGGTTGCCCAACACCAGATCCTGCCCTCATGAAAACCAGAGGACTCAGGTCTGCTCCACAGGAGTTAGATCAGACTACACGACTAGTGAGAAGCAAGAGGTCACTGGAATGTCTTTCAGTCCCATCTCCCCATGGGTTAAGTATGAGTGCGGCAGCCTGCAACTCCTCACTGTGGGATTTCTTGCACCTTTCTTTGGAAGCTGCTGCTATCAGCCACTGTCAGATAGGACCCTTGCTGCAGGACCTGAGCTGCTGCACAACTGACAGAGCTCACATAGACAAGGGATTTGCTTCAAGAAGCGCAGGGTTAGACACTAAGTTATGCCAGCTGTACTCATAGACAGCTACGTGACAATAAACTAAAGCATGGAACAAGATCCAAATAGCTTCCTCACTCCTTTCAGTGACCTACACATGTTGATTTTGTGTAACTCCTGCCACAGGGCAGGTTTCATAACCTCCAGGCTGAAGGAAGGCAAAACTGAAGCCGTCAGAGTTTCACTCACCAGCGTGGCACCTTGGGCATCAGTCCTGTTCAGGTCCTGTCCCGTCGCAAGTATGTCATGAATGTCACAGATCATGACCTGCTCCGGAGCAGCCCGCATCTCATTGATTCTTTCCTGTGTAATCCCTGTTAAAATTCCAGTTAGAGAGAGGAGAGTTGGAAAGGTCTATCCCTCTACTGCTTAAGCAGAATTACACTTATGATTCCTGCTTGATGCAACCTCACATCCTTTTCAGAGGCTGTGTAGCTGAGGGGACTGTCCACTGTCCTTCACCCTCATTGTTATTTAGGAATCAGAGAAATGAGACAGTCAGGCTTAAGAAATTATGCCAGGCAGCAGCACCTGCTTTTCTCCAGAGACAAATCATGAGCTGAGAAACAAGGTAATTTTTAGTACTACATTGACCCATTTTTGTATTTTACATGAACTCAGTCTCCTTACCTTGGTAGGCCATGCAAGTCTCAATGACATCCAGAGTTGGCTCATCTTCACAGAGGTCATACGGCATATTGCCATCAGCATTCACTGCCAGCAAATCTGCTCCACTGCAAGGACAAAATTGAGTTACACAAGAAAGGATCTCAGACATCCTAGAGCGGAAAATGCCAAAACTGGGATAAATGCTTAGGAAAAACTAACTGGGGTTTAATAGCTGCTCAAATGCCACCAAGGACAACTTTGGTTGCAGCAAAACAACTTAATTCCCCCCCATTCCTCCAAAGGCCCAGGGAAGACTGTTTCTGAGCTTGGAATCGTGACATTAGGCTACCGGAGTCTGAATTTGATGGCAACTACTCAATACAGGGCAGCTTACAATAACTAAGTCCATAAGCTTTAGTTCCCCACCTGTCAGCCATCCCTGTGATGCTCCCTTATCTTCATTCAAGACTCAGGAATGCACTATGTTGTTCCATGCTTATTTCCTCTGGTTTTATGCCCCCCATTCAAAAATTGCCTAACCCAAGTAGGAACATCGTCCAAGGGATGACTGCTGGCATCTTCTGCTCCGCTTCCATCATTATACGGCCAAAGAAGGGGCAAACTGTCAATGCCAGCCTCCCTAATGACAGCATCACAGGGAGAAGTCTCCCTCCCCAAGGGAGGAGCAGCAGGCACTGCTGTGGCAAGGCAAGGGGTTAACACTCTGCTCACTATACCACCACTCCAGGAAATGGAGGAGAGGGCTGCATATAGAGCTGGGACTATCTGCTCCAGGCACGATTTACAGCAGGTGCCCATTAAATGCTGTGCATGGTACAGCTCAAAGCACATTTGGTTTCTTCCTCTTTACTGACAAGCCTAGAAGGGGCTTGAGGTTTAGTGCCTTGGTCAAGTCAAGTGGAAGGTCCAGTGCAAAAACCTCATATCACACCCTGCGAAACAAAAGCATCACAAGAAGCTAACAGGTTACTAGTTAAGAGCCAGTAAGACAGGTCACAAAGTTCACTCAAGATTTTGAACTATACAAACACGCTGCTCTCCTACATCAGTGTCTCTCTGACTACAGCTGGAAGACTGAAGTTGTGTTTGAGAGCTTGAGGGTGCATTCTGCTGCCTGCTCCTATTTCTACCTATCCACCATGGTTCAACAGCACAAACACAGACACAGCAGAATACAGGCAAATTGTGGAAAATTTTGGCTCAGTCTCCAGAAGCTTCATGAAACAGAGTCAAGTCACCTCGGGTTTTACTGTGTGTCCTCAACTTTTCTGCTCTTCCTTCTCCACCCTTTTTTCCCCCAAGCAGGAAGGAGACCAATGAATAGCTTGAAAGCAGGGAATAATCGCCACTGCTGCAATCTAGCAAGGCACTAAGTAGTCCTGGTTTTCATCCACAGAAGCTGTGGGTAGAATCAGATGTGGAGAAAGGGACAGATACAGAAAAGCCACCTACTGCTGGATGAGGATCTTCACCAAGTTGATATGACCACATGTAGCTGCTGCATGCAATGGAGTCCAAAGCTCGTTGTCCTTTGCATTGACATTGGCCCCATGGCTGAGGAGAAGCTTGACTATCTCTTCATAGTTGTCTATGCAGCACTGGTAAGGAAGAGGTACAGACAGATCAGGTTTTTTAAACCTTAGGAAGATGAGGGCTCACACCTGCTCACTTACACCAGGGTACCCAGACATGGCAACCTGCAGTGTTTGGCAACAAGCATCTCCAACAGTTAAACACCAAATTGAGCACAAGTGGTGAGAAAGGTACCATGCAGAACACCTACACTGAACACACTGAAAGTCACTGGTGTTTTACAGAGCCTTCTGGTTTAGGGACAGAACCAATAAGGAACAATAGCAAATGTGGACACAGCTTCTGTTTCGCTGGGTCTTCCATATTCAAGAGCATACATAGCAGAAATTCATCGTAACCAGTATAACCACATACCAAAGGGTGAGCTGACAAGCTGACATTCCCTTTTCTTAGTGAAAATTCCACGCACTGGCATGTGATAAGTAAAAACCTTCTTAGCAGCTCACACTACCTACCATGGTTATCTAAAGGGATGTAAGTTGGATTCTCAGATTATGACGTACTTCACGGGGCAACTTTCATTTCCCGAAAAAAACCAGCATCCTTGATGCATCCACACCACAGTCGCAGGGGCAGCCTGCAAAGAGGAGCTCGACCGCTCTCCTTCAGGGAAGATGGAATTTGCTTTCTGATCCATCTTGTTCTCACTTCTTGACATGAACGTATGATAAAGACACTAAAATAAAATTAATTCTTCTGCAAGAAGCCTGTTCGTGGCCTATGCATTACTGCAGACCCCCACAGGAGACTCACAGCTCAGCACTGCAGAATTGGCTTGCCCTGGGGCTGAATTACAACCCACAACAAGCATTTTTGCAGCTGAGTGGCAAGGACCCTTTATGCATTTCTATTTCTTATTTGGATATGGAAGTGAGGTTAAAATCATGCCTATCACACAGTCAAGTTACCACAGCAGTATGACTGCATCTTTCATTGGAAGCAACTGCTAATGGGCAATAGCGTTCACTTAGGACCTTCCCTCTCTTCAGTTAGTACTTGTGGATGCAAAATTCCCACCTTAGCTCCCAAATGCATCTTTACAATAACTGAACCTTCAGTGGGCCAGGTGTGATTCTCCATGGATTCAGTATCTAGCAGGGAAAGTGATGAGGCTGTCAGCATTTCTCCATGTGCAAAACAACATCTCTTTGGAGAGGTGGTGCTGGTGGTGGGGAACTTTTATTCTTCCAGAAGCTAGTTTGCATTTTTAAGCAAACATCCATCCAGCTTTAAAGAGAGCAAGTGACTTGTAGAAGAATTCAAAGCCCCAAGTTAATAGGAGCATTTACAGAAGGGACAAATGGCAAGAAACCCATGAGTCCCAGTCCTGCACTCAGAGTGAGTGTGACAGCCGCACTTCTGTTTCCAGTGGCAGTGGAAGTGGCCACTCTGGGCACAGTGAGTCCCGTGGGCCTTATGCAGGTACTGAGAATGAGGACACATGAGGAGGGGTGAGGATGGGGGCCTTAAGAAGACTAGAACAACCCTAATGGGAGCAGTGGAGAGCTCCGAGGAAGAACAGACACACACCACTACAGCAAGTCTGTATTTTACTGCTGATCATACAGACTTTGGGGAGTCCCTGAGCCTACAGAGGTCATCAGCCGGCTTTCCCAGCACCCTGGGCATCATTTATTTAAACCAGTTTCAAAACTCGTCAGTGGCCAAAGTCTCTAAATGTAAGTCAATGTGCTTTAAGAGTTTATAACCCAGCCCTGCAAAAATTAAAGGGTGGGAGAAATGTTCATGTCTGAAATCCAGCCCTGCCTCCTCAGCATTTACTACAACCGAACAAAGTCTGGGTCTAGTCTCAGTTTGCTCTCCAAGAAACGACATAACCACCACAACACAGTGAAATTTCACTGCTGTAACTGAGCGAAACAATGAAACCCAAGAGCTCTCTCCTTTTACCCTGCCGGGTCTGCTCAGAGGGCAGTAGGAAGGCGCACAGCACAAGTGGCAGGGACCCACGTCCTCCTCCTCCTCACCTGATGCAGCGCAGTTAATCCGTCTTCATTGCACAGGTCTGGGCTGATGTTGCTCTTCAGCAAGTAACACACTGCATGGGAAGGAAACAGGTGGAAAGGAGAGTCAGATCACTAATCCTAACACATCTCTCACTCTCAGCTAGCCCTGGCCAGTTCAAGGCAAAGGCAATCCACACCACCAGGGTATTCCAGTGTGGGCAGAGCTGGAGGAGACCTCGCAGCCAAGAGCCCAGCGCTGGTGTGAGCCTGCAGCCACCACAGTGCCAGCCAGAAAAAAAACCTTCTTGGTTTTATCCATGTCCTGGGTTCAGCAGTAGCAGTCATTTTTCTCCTTCTCAGTAGCTGGTGCAGCGCTGTGGTTTTGACTTTCAG